>SKCR01036376.1:0-181021 GCA_019454045.1 Zanthoxylum bungeanum | reverse complement strand
ATACTAAGTGCATATTTCTTTCCGCCATAACTCTAAAAAAAATTCATGTGCAGCCTCAACAAATTCTAATTTAGTTTCAGAGCTAGTTCCAAAAAAGACACAGATATTAGTAACTCGTCGCCTTGAAGTTTTTTCCATTTTTTTGCTATCTCTATTATCTAGATGTGTTGAAGAGAGAAATGACGAGCAGAATTTATGGATCCTGTAAAAGGGTAAGTAATAAATGCACTAGTACCTGCAAAATGATAATTGTCATATGAATAGTAAAATAGATCTTGAAAGTCAAAAAGTTTAGATACTTTCGGCAACAGTAAAAGAATCAAAACAGTAAATTAAAGTAAATCAAAACAATAATTTAAAATAAAGGAAATCAAAGCAATAAATTATAAAATATGATTAGTTTTTTTTAAACGAAAAACATAGCAACGGAACATAAAAATAAAAACTATCGAGTCAACTATCTCCTTCCCCCAACCAATTTGAGACATTGTCCCCAATGTCTGAAAAAGAATAAGTATAGTTTAGAAGACATCACCTAGTTAGTGTGGAATTGAAAATTGAATCTACGACTATTTAGAAGAAAAGAAAAAATTACACATTAAGATTCAAGTCCACTCTATGCTTCTTGCCATGATCGTTACCAGACCAGTTTAACTTGGAAAGAATGGGGTCGATTTTTGGTTCATAAGCTAAGAGTTGGTCAATTAAAGCATCAGTTTTTCTTGCAGTTAAGAAGATATCTTTTACTGATTTTGAAATAAACCCATTTCTTTTGGCATCCTCAAGAAATACAAAAAGAAAATCAAAAAATCCATCAACATTAAGTAGTCCAATGGGTTTTTTGGTGAATGTTCAAGTTCGCCCATGACGCAACTGTGAATATTTCTTCCAACATGCCCAGCCCATCTGGTAAAGTAATAAAAGCATTAACATGATTGATCATTTCAGTAAGTCTTTCAGACATACCTGCGAGAATGCATTCTTCTCCATTTGATTTTCCTATGAGGTTTTCCTCTGTCAAAGGTTTTGGAATGATCCCCAAACATTGACTGCCACCTTCTTGCACGGCCTTTGAAACACACCCCATCAATCCAAGATTGCCACCACCAAATACTAAGTACATGTTTCTTTTCGCGATAACTCTACCCAATTCTTTTGCTGCGACAACAAATTCTGATTTAGTTCCAGAGCTAGTTCCACAAAACACACAGATATTACTATCTTGTTTTCTTGAAGTTGTCTCCGTTTTTGTTCTCTCTCTTATCTGGATGTATTGAAGAGAGAAATGACGAGCTATATTTATGGATCCCGAAAAATGGTGAGTAATAAAAGCACTAGTACCTGCAAAATGATAATTGTTATATGAACAGTAAAATAGATCTTGAAAGTCAAAAAATTTAGATACTGTCGGCAAAAATTAAAGTAAAGGAAATCAAAACAATAAATTAAAGTAAATCAAAACAGTAATATAAAGGAAAGGAAATCAAAGCAATAAATTGAAACAATATGTACTGGTAGTTGTGATTGTGGTTCACATCATCCTCTGGTTTTACGTCCAGTAACGGCTTGAACGCCCTCTATGGGTCGATGATATGCTTCTCATCCAATTTTCATATAAATTGGCAAACATGATCTTTTAAAGTAAGATTCCCGAGACTGTATTGTTGTCTTTCTTTTTGAAATTATGTATGTAAGTTGCGAATCAATCTATCAAATCCACTAGGATGCGTCTCAAGAATCAATGATATATTATCTAATGACTCCTTTCTCAAGCCATCTCTAATGGGTTGATTTTTTTCTTTGTGATTATTAGACATTATTCCTAAAGAACGAAAATGAGTGTTGCACATCTAACGTGCACATTTATAACAGACACCTAATTGTTTAGCTCTCTGTTTCTTAGCATGGGTGATTTTCTCCAAACCATGTATGTGAGAGATAAATGAATCAAGAAATTTAAGGACTCATGTTTTAACTACTTATTTCTTGTAAAAGTTTTACACTTTTTTGGGTGGCGACGTGTTCTGACATTATCTTTGAAATGTATTCTACGTGTCCATTTTAAAGGATTAATGTATTTTATATCTTTTAAAGTCCATCCAAATCCCTATTTATGTTCTCTCAACATATTTAACAACTTATCTACTTGATCGATTGTCAGAGAAGAAGAAATTACCACAGGGTAAGTTTGTTCATCTCCAAGAAATGCATACTTTAATCCTTCTGGAAATGTCTTTAACTCCAATTTGGGTGCTTCCTTATGTTTTTTTCTTCCAGTGTTCCTAGTTCCTCAAAATTTTATTTCCCTCCATCGTCTTCCAGTACCTGTATAGAATATAGTAAAGAAAAATCATTAGAAATATCTGAATCTAATTACGTAATTGATTTAAGAAAATTAGTTGTATAAATTTCTGTTGGATCGGATAAACTCCTCTGAATATATTCATCCATAATTGGTTCAATTAGTTTTATGCTCTCATTTTCACTGACATCATCGTATGGTTATTTGCACATGTTAAAACATTAGGCTTCAACGTCATATTGCCAAAGGACAAATTCATGATTCCATTCCTGCAATTAATTAAAGCGTTAGCTGTTGCTAAAAATTGGCGACCAAGTTTTACAAGAATTGTCTTATAACTGTCTGCTACATGTTGTGTTTCCAAGACAATAAAATCCACAGGATATATGAATTTATCAACTTGTAATAACACGTCTTCTACAATTCCTTTCGGTACATTGACTGATCTATCAGCAAGTAAAAGAGTAGTTGAGATTGGTTTTAACTCACCAATATTAAGTTGTTGGTAAACTGAAAATGGAAACAAATTGACACCGGCTCCAAGATCAAGCAAAGCATGTTCAATATTTTGATTTCCAATAATACAAGAAATAGTCGGACAACCAGGGTCCTTGTATTTTAATGCATTATTGGTTGAGAGAATGGAACTTACCTGTTCAGCTAGAAAAGCTTTCTTTCTTACTTGATGTTTTCTTTTAACAGTGCACAAGGCTTTCAGAAATTTGGCATAAGATGGTATATGTTGGATGACATCTAACAAAAGAATATTGACCTTTACCTGTTTGAATAGTTCATATATCTCTGGGGAATGGTTCAATTTCTTAGTTTTTAATGTCTGGGGAAATGGAGGTGCATAAGAAAAATTGTTATCAACAACGAGAGGTAATGGTTCATCAACTCTTTCCTTCCCCTCTGAATCTAATTTATTTTCAGTTTTGCGAGGTTCAAGAATAGGTCGGTGGATGACCTTACCACTGTGAAGAGTAATAACACATTTAACATGGTCTATATATTGGCTTCCAAATTTACCTTCGTGATGGTTTTGATGACTTTTGGGATTTGGTTGTGGTTGTGTAGAAAACTTTCCTTTCTCATTAATGGTCAATGCAAATGTGATTTTGGAAAAAATATCTTTTGAATAAATCAATGTTTGCATATTTTAGTTATTGATGGCTTTCTATTTCTCAATGAATGCATACAAGGTATCCTCAAGGGTTTTCCTAGGTGGTGGGACATATAGTGCATAATTTTGGGAATTTCATAAATTCTGGTGTACCTGGGGAGGTTGTTGTGATGGTCATGCTTGGTTATCTTTCCTCTAATTGAAGTTTGGATGGTTTCTCCAACTGGAATTATGGGTTTTGGAGTATAGGTTCGGATTTGGTCTATTGAAAGTGTTTATGGAACTGACTTGGTCATGAAGACATTTTTGCAAGGCTGGCAGGTTGGGCAAATTTGTGTGACATGTTTATTTGAATTACAGATTTGACATGTGACTTCTTGAACTGACTTGACATGATCACTCTTCCTCATTTCTAATACCTCATCATTTTTAGCTAGAGATGTATACCTAGCAGAAAGGTCATGGTCTTCCATAAGGTTAAACATACATATATCGTATGGCTGTGGTCTTACAGATGACTCATAAGTGCCAACTATATCTCATTGTTATGCATTCTCTGCTACATTTTCTAGGTAATCTAGTGCATCTTTGGGATTTTTTATCCCTAAACTCACCATTACACATTATTTCAACTACTTGTCTACCTTAAGGTGATAACCCCTCGTAGAAGTAGGCAACCACCCTACATGTTTCAAACCTTGTGATGTGGACAAACATTCAACATCTCTTTAATTCTCTCCCAATATTGGTAAAGTGTTTCCCCCGATTCTTGTGTGAAAGTTGTGATTCTTCTCTTAAAGGAGTTTGTCCTGAGAAGGGGAATGAATTTTTGTAGAAACTGTTCTCGTAAATCATCCCATGTTCTGATGGATCCTGACCTAAGGTTCTGTAGCCAAATTTTAGCTTTATCCTTTAAAGAAAAGGGAAAAAACTTGAGTTGAATTATATTCATGCTGCAATTTTGGTATGTGCAAGTGTTACATACCTCTTTAAACTCTATTAAGTGCTTATAAGGATTGTCTGATTCTAGATCGTGGAATATGGGTGGTTTGAAATTGAAATGTGATACATCTTGGGGGAAAGCAATGCAAGATGATGATCCTGTCCTAGTGGGATTCATGAATTCTCTGAGTGTCCTTGGATGATTAAGATCGCTATGATGAGACTCACGTTCTACCTAATCAACTGGATTTTCACCTCAGCCATGTGGATTTTTATTTCAATTCTCAGCCATTTTGACTGATGATGAAGGTGATGGAGACTCTCTATTTAATCTTCTGCTAGATGTTCGAGACCAATGTTTCATGCAATCTGAATACAAACTATATATTAAAATTTACAAATGCAATACTTACAAAAATAAACAAATAATAAACAAGTGAAAAAAAGTAAATATAAATGAAAAAAAAAACAAAAATAAAAGTAAAAATAAATGACAATAAAATATTAGTTTTGTAGAAAAATCATGTTTCTTTTTGAAATGTATCCCAACTTTTGACAATTTTCACAAGTTTTATAGAAAACATATGTATTTTTAAAAATAGTGGGCCAATAAAATCCACACTGTAAGATTTTTGTACCGATTTTCCAAGATGAGAAGTGAACTTCACATGCAATTGAATGAAAAAATTGAATAACACCACTTATCTCATTATCCAATATGCATCGTCAGAAAATCTGATCACAGCAATACTTGAACAAATATGGATTGTCCTAGTAAAATCTTTTGACTTCGGTCAAAAATTTCTTCTTGTCTTGATGTCTCCAATCTGGAGGTATTTTCATATTGCAAGAAAATTGAAAATATTAACATACCAAGGCATTGTATTTACAGAAAATAAAAAATCACCAGGAAAATAGTCATTGATAGGAGTTGTGTCAAATGATGACTCATTTGTGAGTCTCGATAAATGATCTACAACCACATTCTCAACTCATTTCTTATCCTTGATTGTGAGATTGAATTCTTGAAATAGCAAAATCCATCGTAGTATTTTTGGCTTTGCATCTTGTTTAGACATCAAATATCTAACAGCAGCATCGTCAGAATAAAAAACGGTTGAGGAACCAATTAAAAATGATCGAAATTTGTCCAATGCAAATATTACAACAAATAGTTCTTTTTATGTGGTAGTGTAATTCATTTGTGCACTGTTTAAAGTTCTACTTGCGTAATAAATTACATATTGCTTACCTTCCTTTCTCTGTCCTAATACTGTGCCAACTGCATAATCACTGGCATCACACATTAGTTCAAAAGGCAAAGACCAATCAGGGGATTGCATGATAGGAGCAGTAGATAAAAGTTTGATAATATTTTCAAAAGATTTTTGACATTCTTCTGTCTATTCAAATGTTGCATCTTTTAATAGAAGGTTACATAAGGGTCTGGATATGGTACTGAAGTTTTTTATGAACCTCCTATAAAATCATGCACGTCATAAGAAAAAGCGGATTTCCCAGACTGTTTTTTGTGGTGGCAATTTAGAGGCTACCTCTATTTTTTCCTTGTCAATCTTAATACCTTTAGATGACACAACGTGTCCAAAAATAATTTCCGAGTTAGTCATGAAATGATATTTTTCCCAGTTTAACACAAGTCCTTTTTCTTCACATCTTTTCAAAATATTTCCAAGTTATTCAAGCAATTATCAAAAGAGTTTCCAAAAATAGTTATATCATCCATAAAGATCTCTAAACAATGTTCAACCATGTCACTAAATATGCTTAACATGCATCGTTGGAATGTTGTTGGTGCATTACAAAGTCCAAAAGGTATTTTCCTAAATGTAAATGTTCCAAAGGGACATGTGAATGGGTTTTTCTTGGTCGTCTAATGTAATGGGAATTCGATAATAACCCGAGTAACTATTAAGAAAACAATATTATGGATGTTCTGATACTCTTTCTAAAATTTGGTTAAGAAATGGTAAAGGAAAATGATATTTTCTAGTGGCGTTATTTAGTTTTCTATAATCAATGCACATACACCAACTAGATTGGATTCGAGTTGGAATTGATTCTCCCTTATCATTTTTTACGACAGTTATTCCAGATTTTTTTGGCATAATTTGTGTAGGACTTACCCACTGTTGGACAATTATGACCCATAGCGTCACTATTTGTACAGATCATGGTGTTGTTGTACAAATTAACTATATGACAAAGGAGATTGCACTCTTATCATTTGTGATTAGATCACCTAGATATATAAAATGATAGGAGGTCCCTATGATTTGTTCCTGGACGGAGAATGATATGAGACAGTATCAGTCCATGAAGGATAAATCATTAAATATCCATGGTCAGAGTATTATCGAGATTGGACATCGATAAATACGTAAAAGACTAGTATTACACTTGTGCACGTTTGTGAGGGCACAACGGCATAGTTCTCATATATTTGGGTATAGGATACTCATGCAAGTGTAATAGGAGGTTGTGTTTTACCGATGGTACGGGAAACAGCTTCGCTCTGGATAGATCCCCCGCAGAATCTATTGGTAGTATGACTATGTGTCTATGGGAGTCTGCAATCAGGGTAGGTGTATTTGGTCTTAACCTGATACTTGCACCGCTAATACATACGACAATCAATATACTTTAGTTGAGGTCGTCCAGGGCTTTAACCGGTTCTGTGTACGCCGATGCTGGGTATATTGGGAATCGTAGTGTGTTGGATGTGATGTCAAGACGGAAGTGTCACTCCAGTCATATGGAGATGATGGTCACGTAGGATACGGAACTTGTTCTCTTAAATGCTCGAGCTATCGGGATATTATGACAAGGTCATGAATATCCGATTATAGAGACTAGTTACCAGACATCCGATATGTGCTTCGTACGAGGCAGACACAATTACAGCCCCAGGCCTAGCATGTGAACATCCGATACTGGATAGAAATACGCAATACTTCGGTATACTACGCTTGATATAGATCCTTTATTCCTGTAAGGATGTTTCCGGAGAATTGGGTAGGCATGGCGCTTTGCTAGAAGCCAACCTTGTCTTATAAATCGGTACAAACGTAATACGAGGTACTTACGTGTTCGGATAGTCCGACGACCGTATTTACTGCCAACATATCCGGGGATCTCATGGGTCGCTTCCCGAAGATTCACCGATGATGTATGACTCGCACTTTAATTAATCTGGGATTAATTAGAAGAGAGAGAAAATTAATCTGGGATTAATTAGAAGAGAGAGAAAATTAATATGGGATTAATTGCGGATATATTTTATCTGGGATAAAATATTAATTAAAGAGAGAGAGAACAATTAATTTGGAATTAATCGATAAAATAATATATTGGATATATTATGTGAAATTGGATTTCGACGCGAAATTAAAATTAGATTTTAATTCGGGCGAACGAATTAATTTAGAATTAATTCGTTAGCGACGTGAATAGTGATTTTGCTAGGCCTAATCATTTAATTACGATGCGACGAAAAATTCATTAATTTGGAATTTGCGAGCGCATTCGCATTTCGAATTCGAGTGCGGCACGCAAGTCAAATCAAGCGTCAAATCACATGTCACTTTGAGTGATGTGACAATTGGATTGATTGATTTGAGTGATTGATGTGAATAGTGATATGGTGGTTGAAAAAGCACTTTTGCTTTTTTGACTTTTGGTAAATGGAAAGTTAAAAGAATTTGGTAAATGGTTTTAATTAATTTTAGAAATTATAAAAACCTAATTACATTTCTTTTTCTTTCTCTCTCCACTCTTCTCATTTACGCATTCTTCTTCCATCTCTTTTCCTTCTTCTCTTCTCACGGTTTTGAACCGTTTTTCTCCTCAAAATTTCTGGTATGACCGAATCAAAAGGAGAAGCAAGGAAGATGAAGTTGTGCTAGCACCCTTGGGTTATATTATGGTGATAGGGAAACGAATTTATGAGCTTGGATTTGATTTTGGAGCTTGAAGCTTGGAGCTTTAATGGAAGTCTCCCATGGCCGAATTTGGAGGAGCCAAAACAGCCCCCCACCGTGCAGTCCAGCAGCTCAAGGAGTCCAAAACCGAGCTTCATGGAGGAGGAAAATGGGTCTTGTTCTTCCTAGCATCAAACCATTCAATGTGAGTATGTATTCCGCCTTATTCCTTGAAGTATTCATGCGTTTTGTGCTTGATTTTGATGATTCTTGGGACCTTATAAGAACTCAACACCCACTTGCTATCGAAGATATGGTATATAATGCCTACATCAAGAAGTTTATGGACTTCTGTTTTTACCACTTATTTCATGTGAGAGTTCAATCTTCTTTGGGATTGACGATATATCCTATCACTATCTTCTAAATGTATTTTGTGTGTTCAAATCAAAGGATTAATATTTTTTATGTCTTTTAAAATCCATCCAATTGCCAGTTTATGTTCTCTCAATATATTTAACAATTTACCTTCTTGATTACTTGTGAGAGATGAATAAATTACCACAGGGTAAATTTGTTCATCTCCAAGAAATACATACTTCAATCCTTTAGGCAAAGTCTTTTACTCCAATTTAGGTGCTTCCTCATGTTTTTCTTCTTCCGGCGTTCCTAGTTCCTCAAACTTTTATTTCTCTCTATCGTCTTCCAATACATGTGTAGAATCAAGTAAAATATAATTAGGAATATCTGAATCTAATTGCATACTTGATTCAAGAAAATTAGTTGTATAAATTTCGATGGGATCGGATAAACTTCCATGAATATGTTCCTCCAAAATTGGTTCAATTAGTTCCATGCTCTCGCTTTCATTGTCCTCATGGAATGATTGTTTGCACATGTTAAAAACATTAAGCTCCAACATCATATTGCCAAATGAAAAATTCATGATTTCATTTCCTACAATTAATTAAAGCATTAGCTGTTGCTAAAAATGGGTGACCAAGTATTACAGGAATTGGCTTATAATTGTCTGCTACAGGTTGTGTTTCCAATATAATAAAATCCATACGATATATAAATTTATCAACTTGTAATAATATTTTCTACAATCCCTTTAGGTATCTTGACTTATCTATCGACAAGTAAAAGAGTAGTTGAGGTTGGTTTTAACTCGCCAATATTAAGTCGTTGGTAAATCAAAAATGGAAGCAAATTGACATTGGCTCCAAGATCAAGCAAAACATGTTCAATTTTTTGATTTCCAATAATACATGAAATAGTTGGACAACCAGGGTCTTTGTATTTTAATGCATTGTTGGTTGAGAGAATGGAACTTACCTGTTCATCTAGAAAAGCTTTATTTCCTACCTGATGTTTTCTTTTAATGGTGCACAAGTCTTTCAGAAATTTGGCATAAGATGGTATCTGTTGGATGGAATCTAAGAAATGAATGACCTTTACCTGTTTGAATATTTCATATATCTTTGGGGAATGGTTCAATTTCTTTGTTTTTAATGCTTGAGGAAATGAAGGTGCATGAGAAAAATTATCATCATCAATAATAGATAATAGTCCATCAACTCTTTCCTTACCCTTTGAATGTGATTTACTTTCAACTTCGCAAGGTTCAAGAATAGGTCTGTGGATGACCTTACCACTGCGAAGAGTAATAACAGTTTTGACTTGGTCTATGTGTTTATCAGAAGTACCCTCATGAGGGTTTTGATGATTCTTGGAGTTTGGCTGTGGTTGTGCAGAAAACTTTCATTTCTCATTAATGGTAAAAAAAGATGTGATTTTGGAGAAAGTATATTTCAAATCAATCAATGTTTGCACATTTTGGTTATTGATGACTTCTTGTTTCTCAATGAATGCATGCAAGGTATCCTGAAGGGTTTTCCTAGGTGGTGGGACATATGGTGCATAATTCTAGGAGTTTTGGAAATTCTTGTGTAATTAGGTAGGTTATGCTTGGTTATCATTCCTCCAATTGAAGTTTGGATGGTTTCTCTAACCAGAATTATAAGTTTGGGAGTATGGGTTTGGATTTGGTCTCTTGAAGGTGTTTATGAAACTGACTTGGTCATAGAGACATTCGTGCAGGGCTGGCAAGGTTGGGCAAACTTGTGTAACATGTTTATTTGAATTATAGATATGACATGTGACTTCTTGAACTGACTTGACATGATCACTCCTCTTCATTTCTAATGCCTCAATTTTTTTAGCTAGATATGCATACTTAGCAGAAAGGTCATGGTCTTCCCTAAGGTTCAACATACCTCTACCAGATGGCTGTGGTTTTACAGGCGACTCATAAGTGTCCACTATATCCCACTGTTCTGTATTCTCTGCTATGTGTTCTAGGTAATCTAGTGTATCTTCGGGATTTTTGTCCCTAAACTCACAATTACACATCATTTCCACTATCTGTCTACCTTGGGGTGTTAAACTCTCGTAGAAGTAGGAAACCAGCCTTCATGTTTCAAACCCGTGATGTGGACAAATATTTAACATCTCTTTAAATCTCTCCCAATATTGGTAAAGTGTTTCCCCCGACTCATGTGTGAAAGTTGCGATTCTCCTCTTAAAGTTGTTTTTCATGTGACAATGAAAGAATTTTTTCAGAAATTTTTCTTGCAAATCTTCCCATGTTCTAATGGATCCCGACCTAAGATTTTACAGTCAAATTTTAGCTTTATCCTTTAAAGAAATAGGAAAAAACTTGAGTCGAATTATATTCATGTTGTAATTTTGATATATGCAAGTATTGCATACCTCTTACAATTCCCTCAAGTACTGATAAAGATTTTCTGATTCAAGACCGTGGAATGTCGGTAAAAGTTGGATGATACCTGGTTTGAAATTGAAATGTAATGCATCTAGGGTGAAAGCAATGCAAGATGGTGATCCTGTCCTGGTGAGATTCATGAATTCTCTGAGTGTCCTTGGATGATTAAGATTGTCATGCTGAGACTCACGTTCTACCTTATCAACTAGGTTTTCATCTCAGCTTGGTGGATTTTCTTTTCGATTCTCGGCCATTTTGATTGATGATGAAGGTGATGGAGACTCTCTATTTAATCTTCCGCTAGATGATCGAGATTAATGTTTCATGCAATCTGAATACAAACTATATGTTAAAATTTACAAATACAATACTTACAAAAAGAAAAAATAATAAACAAGTGAAAAAAAGTAAAAACAAAATGACAAAAAAAAAGAGAAATACAAAACAAAAATAAAAGTAAAAATAAATGACAAAAAAATTCAAGGATGTTAAATTATTATTTTGTCTACTAAATTATACTCCCCGACAACAGCGTCAAAAACTTGACACGCTCAAAAAATGATTCTTTACTCCTAAGTATAAGAGTGTCGAAGTAATAAAATAACCCGGTAAGTTCGGGGTCGATTCACAGGGAATAGATTTAGTAAAACAAAATAACAATTCAAGTGAAATAAAAATGTTGGATTTTTTTGAAGTGATGGAAAATTTAAATTGAACTACGATAATAAATTAAAATACTAGGGCGAGGAGATCCACTCTTAATATTTCAAATTTAGAGAAATCTTACTTTTTATAATATACAAATTGTCATTATTACCTAGTTAATTTACCTCATGAATTAATTATGCCAAAACATATAAAACTAGCCATAAAGAACGCTTATAATATTTGTCTATAACAAGTCCAGTTAGGTACTCAATTATGCCAAATAAATAAAACCAACCATAAAGGAGGTAACAAAGTTTGTCAATAATTAATCTATATTTAAATTACTTATTCAGATTATAATTTATATATTATAATATAAATAATATTAATCTATATTCCCATATTAAGAGCTTCACCTTTTACCCCAGTATGATGAAATTAGCTACTCATGATTTGAAGAAAAAAACATGCATAATTTTATTACCGAAAGGAAAATTTTATAAGAAAGCTTTAAACAATAAAACACACAAGATACTCTCTCTCAAATTCTACAATAGAACTTTGAAAGAAAGTATGAGGAAAAATGAGATGTGAGCACCTCTATTTATAATAGAAGTGTTTATCTCTCAATTATTAACTACAACTTTCCAAATCAAATACAAACAACAAAATTTTATTAATTTATTTTTTTCTTTATCCTTTTTTGATTTTTTTGTTGATAATTTTACAAACATGATCACAATCCACCTTAAGTGGATTATGACATTTCAACTTTTTTTTTTTTTTTACTTTTTTTTATTTTATTTTTACTTTATTTTCTAATAATTAAAATTACATGCAATACTCATTGATGTCTTCACCAATTTCGACCTTGAAAATTCATAACTAGAAATTCTTGTAAACAACAAAGTTGTAGATATTTGAGTCTTCTTTCATTTGGAACTGGAATCGCCTCAATCTAATATCGGAGTAAAAAGTTATGGCCAAATTATGAAAATTACGCAAAGTTAGAATTTCCAAAATTGTACGCTGTTAGAATGCTCTTTCAAGTTTCCGGCCTCTAAAATCCAAATGTCATGTCCATTTTTCTAGTTATGCATCCAATATATTATTTCACATACATAAGAAATAAAAATCACAAAAAAATATATATAACATAAATTTAATTATTATTTTATAAATGTGTTAAATTAAGGGGATTCACGAAATTATAAGTGTAAAATGATTAGTTTCTCTTTTATTAAGTGTACACTTTTTAATGTTCATCAGCATTCATCATTTCCTTCAATGTTTGATTTTTACGTTATGCAATCCCGTTTTGTTGAGGTAAATAAGGAAATGTAGTTTTGTGAATATTTCTATGATTGGAACAATATTCATCGAATGGTGACACATATTCACCTCCCCTATCACTCATGATTCGTTTGATTTTCTTGCCAAGTTGATTTTCAACTTCGTTTTTATAGTGTATAAAGCTCTCAATAGCTTTATCTTTGCTTTTTAGCAAATACACATAGCATAATCTTGTGCTATCATCGATAAAATTGACAAATTACTTTTTACCGCCTCTTATTTGCGCAACATTTATATCACACACATCAATGTGTATAAGTTTCAAGATTTTATAACTCCATTATATGGAATTAAATGATGCTCTATTCATTTTTGCTTCAACACATGTTTCACATTTATGCTGGTTAGGTATAAGGTCAATGTTAATTAATTTGCGCATTGTATCATAATTAACATGCCCCAACCTACCATGCCATATATTTTGTGATTCAATAATATAAGCAGAAGATGTAGCATTATTATTATTAGCACTGTGTTGATTGATAGTCATTACATTGAACTTGAATATGCCCTCAGTAAGGTATCATTTTCCTACATAGACATCATTTTTTGTCAGTATAAACTTGTCAAAAATAAATACAAGCTTAAAAACATTATTGTTAAGGAGTGAACCCGAAACCAGGTTCTTCTGAATATCAGGAACATGTAATATATTCTTTAATGTAAGCTCTTTCCCGGATGTCATCTTCAGAACCATTGTGCCTTGTCCAACCACTCTAGAGGTAGACAGGTTTTCCATTGTCAGATGATCGCCACCATTGACCTTGTGATATGAGGAAAATATTTTGTTGTCAGCAAAAATATTACAAGTAGCCTCACATGTCAACCCACCATTCTCTCGGATCCCCAACCAAATTGGATTCAGTTACAATTATTTAGAGGTTCACCTTTGAGATCTCATCAGTTAGTAGCTCATCCTCAATGACATGGGCCTTATTTTTATTTTTTTTGCCCTTATCCTGAGACTTCTTATTTCTACAGTACTTTGCCATGTGACCGTTTTTCCCACATACGTAGCATTTCCCATTGAACTTCTTGTTTACTTGGAAATAATCAACTTCACTGTTATTTCTCTTTCTACTACCTTTTCCACCCTCGAAGATGTTGACCTTAGACTCCATAGTCTTGTAGCTAGCTTTCTTGGACTTCATATTGTCCTCTTTGATCCTTAATCGAACTCCAAGATCTTCAAGACTCATCTGTTTCTTCTTGTGCTTCAGATAGCTTCTGAAGTTCTTCTATGATGGAGGCAACTTCTCAATAATAGTGGCAACTTGAAACATCTCATAGAGTTTCATTCTGTCATCTAATATTTCATGAATGATCAAATGTAGTTCACACAACTGAGATATTAGCATCATTGAATCTACCATTTTATAGTCCAGGAACCTACCCACGATAAATTTCTTCTGTCCGACATCATCTGTTTTATACTTCTTCTCAACAGATTCATAGAGAATCTTCGCAGAAGTCATGCCTTGGCACACATTGTACATGGTATTGTCAAGTCCTCCTAATAGGTCGTTCTTGTACAAGAAGTCACCTTGCGACCATATCTCGACTTGCAGTTGCTTGGCTGTTTCTATTTCTCCCTCCACATGACCTAGAGGATCTTCCTTGAGATATTTAGCCAACTGCAGTGTTGTCAGGTATGTAACATCCCATCTAATGTCAGGATGCTACCGGCAGGAGACAGGAAAACCCATCTCTATAAGCCTATCATGCTACTAAAATTTCGGCATGACCTCTATTAAAAATCATGAAACCTGGATCAAAGTCCAGCACCTTGAGGTCTCTTAATATTAAATTCAAAAGCAATCATTTCAACTCATGGAAATAGGCATCCGGCCTAAAAAATCTCAACTCATATGTAAATAGGCCTATGGCCTGACATTAGACAAATAACTACAAACAACTACGTGCTCAGCACGATTTAAAATTATACATACGATACAGAAAAAATAAAACTAAGACTGTGAGAGCCCAATTACACATCCCAGAACCATACAACAACTCAAGACCCACTTGACTGCATCGGGGTGATCCGCTGTCTGTAAAACGTCTATGGAAATCTTCTAGCTCATTAAGTCCAATGTGAACTAATTGACCACGACCTTCCCACTCTCTGATTTGCCACGTCAAGAAGTGATCTACACACATTTGAATGAATTGCCCATAATTCGTGGGATAATTTTCAAGAGAGTACAACATTGTATATTACTCCTATCAATAAAAATTATAAATAAAAAAAAGAATATACAGATACTGACTTTTTTGTGAACTTGCAAAACTAGCAAACAGTCGGGGTGGGAGCTATAAAGATCAGTAAGTAACTCACATCTTATATAAATATATCAAGTAACAATAAGAACTTAAATAGAAATCAGATATATGTAAATACACAAACTTATAAATCTCATCTTTACCCAATGGTCGTATACTTATATCATACCTGGATAATTTACTCACTGTACTGAATGTAACATTGTAGTAATCTTATCTTATCGATTCCACCCTATACTTCACATCTACGGAATTCTGGCATCTCTCATACACAAATCTAGAAGTATTCAACCACATACATACATACCATTTTTCCGCATTGTAGCTATACTTTATATACTAGCAAACATCAAATTTCTCCTAACTAGAAATAACTTATTATTTACCAAACCACCCAAACACGTGGTGGTTTAGCCAGCTTAAACTATGACTGGTTACTTCATATGGATTATGTGATCTAAAACACAAGCATTAGCTAATTGTGAGCTATAGAATGTTTACTGAAGCACTGAGCTAACACCTCAAACCTCTATACAACATAAGATACTGAAACTGGGTTCAGTCCATTGGAATCTTCACAAACTACATTCGGAATGTAGTAAACATTCAACACTCAGCCCTTACATTAATATCACGAATCGACCATGCATCTCAGCATACAATTTATACATAGTACATACTTATAACATACTGCCATCTTACTTATCGAATCTGAACTAGACATAACTGAACTTTCATATCAAAGAGAAATATCACCACCAATAGGAGAACCAATTGCGTCTGGGCCCGTAGGGCAAGCTATATGCAAAAGCTAGAATTTCTATATCTGAAAATTGTAAAACTTTAGTACAAACTCTTAAAACCTTATAGATTTGTAAAACAAGAAATAATCCTATATGTTGGAAAATATCAAGACACCTGGGAGTAAAACCGAATTCAGAATCTATGATGGTATACAAGATCAAGTAGTGTCAAAATCTTATACATGAAATTCAAATTTAGTAATCTGTTGGAAATCAATTCTTTTATAAAAGAAAACAATTATGCACAAGGATTATCATGAAAATCTCAATAGTTTTAAAGCTGAAATCCTCTTAAGAAAACTGTCTTTTCTGAAATATCTTTTCTTATTTGAAAACATGACATTTACTGTAAAACGTTTTCAGAAACTATGTTCTGTCTGTAAAACTCGGATGCTTTTCTATAAAAGTTTATTCTCATGAAAACTATTTTATAAAAATTTGTCATCTTGAAAATCATATCTCTGGAAATCAATTTCTGAAAACTTTGTCTTCGAAATCTATGGAAACACCTAGCGCATGGGAGCGCTACGTCTCGCTGCCACCCCATATGCAAAATTTGGTGCATGGGGGTGTCCCCATGTACGCAAAGATTTGGTGGTCATGGGGTGTTACGTCTCACCGTCACCCAAGCCACAAATCTGGAGCCGGAGTGTGGATCTATGATATCCTGCTGACTCTGAATTTGAGATCTAGGGGCATTTGTCTTCCCTAGTCCTGAACTGCGTGTGCACACAATATCTGTATCCGTCAATTTCATATATATGAGTCAAGTTACATATTGAGGTGTGGTTTTCCCCCAATGCCTCCAAAAATCATAAAACTCAAGCTTTTAAATCAATCTTTTAAAAAGACATTTCCAATCGTAAGTATCTGTAAACAAATTTGGCTAATGCCCTAAAAAATTTAAAAAATAAGTCTCAAGTCAAACTGATGAATAAATCTCAATTTGAAAAGGAAAAGGGTCCACTTACTGTAACTAGGATCCAAGGGCGTTATGCATAGCCGTCCCCCAGGTCCTGGATCTGTATCTATCCATGTGCACTGTGTCTCCCTTTGGATATGTAAAATGCGTATGCATCATCATAACAACCATATGATCATGTAAGTCATGCGACAAAATACAATGCAATGCAATGTCATTACCCATATACACAACAACAAAGTCAACCACAGTCAATTACGAGCTGGTGACATCTCACACACCTAGTACATATAAAATGGGCTCGTACCTCATTTCAACAAACACATCCATATGAAAAATGCTCACACGTGTCATCAAACATATCAACATATTTCATACAACTGGTTCCACAGTCAGACCAAAACTAAACTAAAATCTGGAAAACTTCATTAAAACGCTTTACAAAACTTTTACATCTTGCGTACTGAAAACGTGTTCTACTAGAATATATATTTAACTATAAAAATATAACAACAGCTTGTACTAAACGTTTCATGCTGATACTAGCTTGCCATCTAGAAGCTCGACATTATACATATTTTTAGAAAAATCTGTTTCTATATGTGCTCTTTACGAATCACATTGACAATACCTCTAAAAGCTCTCATTTCATGTTTTCTAAGACTCCATAACTACTGTTACATAGCTCTACGAGTCTGTAGTCTATACACATATCTATATACATATATAAGCATACAATCAGCTATCATACCTTGTCTACCTAAGGCAAGATCACAGTGAGGTACTTACCTAGGGTTCATGCTATCATTTCTCTTTCCCCGTCTGTAACACAAAATACATACGGTTAAGGTCATAAATCATGGAAAATTTATTGAGAGAATAAACTCCCCAACTTTTTGGGAAAACCCAAGTTAAATATGTTTTCAGTTTTATTACTCATAATAAATCAAATACCCATATTACGTCATTAAACATTGTTCTATATCAATCCAGTAGCTCAAATATGCAAATTACGCGTTTCCGAAAAATCTTCCGAAAAGTTTCCGAAAAAGCTGTGGGAGGAACCTAAGCCCTCCGAACCTCTCTGGAATTACTCAAATAAAATTATATCATCATAATTAATCTATATCCTTAATTACTTTTGTCAAAGCAGAAATGTGTGTGAAACCCGATTTTACCGGAAACTCGCTTTACTTATCGGATCGATCAAATTCGCTCTGATTTCTCTCGGATTCTACCAAATGCACATACTCAATATACTAATACTCAAAAAATTCAATTTATACCATTACGCTAATCTACGAAGCTACTGGAAACATTCGAACATTTAACGGAAAACTTGAAATTAACGAATTTTTACCGGGAGGCCTTACAAAGATTTTGAGGGCATATACGTGTTAGGGTTGGTGCTCATAGTGCCAATCTGGATTGTATTCATGTCTAATTCATGAATACGAACAATTCTTTTTTCCATAATATTAGTTATTTATGGTAATACTTCTTGCTTTTATATACATATTCTATCTAATTACGATTTGATTGAAACTAAATAGAATTTAGTGATATGCATATATTAGACAAAGACTCGATAATATATAATGTAGTGCGTAATTATAAAGTAGTTTGTAATTGACATTGGGAAGCGTCACTACTAGAAATATATTATCAAATAAAGTTTCTGGTCAAGATTTACTAACACGGGTCGGTTAGTAAAATCCTCTGAGACCAGTACATATCGTATATCGAGACTTGGTCCGATGGTTTATCCCAATAAACCATGAGTCTAGGGAGACTCGTATAGACGTGTAGGTGTTTATATCGGATAAATACTGAACGACTCATCGAAGATTCTTAATATATGGTACACCAACGTCAATAAGAATCTTCTCGGGTTGAGTGAGCATAGTGATCATTTAACTTGAGATACCACTGTGAATGTATGAGGTATCCTCCTCACTTTGATGGCAGTCACGTCATCGATCTATTTAGATCAGACCTCCACATGTTCGTTGGGTGTGGACTGATCCTCAGGATATCCTGTGCGTATCAAGATATGATCCGTCAGTTCTGTGTATAAAGCATAGGTATTCAATGTGCAATTAGCAATCTGTTAAATCCATGGGCCCGTGGTACACTGTAGAAGTAAGTTCTGAGTCTTATTAAGAGATTGCTAATAGAATCGTCGACGGGATTATACCTATAGAGATTTGATGTTTTTATCTATATCTCCGGGATAATTCGAATACTTGTGACGGAGGGATTATACGTATACGAAGACCTCGACCTGTATGATTCAGTGAGTTTATTCGTGTTCATCATAATTTACAGGTGGGTAGATTATGGACACGAAACTGGATTTCATGAGGAATATGCCCGAATCTAGAGAGTCTCACTAATGAAACATACTCGTAGAGCACTAGGGCATTATTTATAAATAATACTGATTATTTATAAGTCGTTTAACGGTTAAATGATAATACATGCGTTTGAGATCTTTCGGCCATTTATTAAATGTCAAATTGTGATATTTGACATTTATAATTAATATATGTATTTTAATTATTTAATGTAAATATAATACATATATTTAAGATATTTGTATTTAATTATTTGATTATTCAAATGTTGAATAATTAAATTAATTAAATAATAAATATTTTTTTACTTTTTTAAGGAAATATAAATGGCTAATTTTAATTGGTTTAAATGGCTAATTTTGATTTGATCAAATGGTGTATTTTAATTGGTACATTTGTAGATTTCATTTAATAGATAAATGATATATATCTACACTTTTCCAATTTTATTAATGAAATAAAAATTGAAAATGCCTAATTATTTTCCTAGTAATGTCGGTTATTAGAGGAAAATATAAAAAGGCCTTGTTTTGATTTTTGGTTTCATTATTCAAGAACCCTAGATCAAAATACAAAAAGTGAGTTGAGAGAAAAGAAGAAGGAAAGCAAAGAAAGCTTGGAAATCCTTGGAATTTAGTAAGTTTTTATTACTTTCTTCTTCATGAAAAATGTTTCTAATATTTTAGGCTTCAATATGTGTAGCTTAGATCTTTCTCTACTCATTTGTGTTTGTATTTTGATGGTTGGGAACTTGATAGAAAGATGGAAGCATGTATATGTATAAAGAATTCATGAAATTAGTTTATTTGTATTCTTTTAGCCATTTGATGGTGATGTTTCCATTCTAGAGTTACGTAGCCACTCATAAATGACCTAAAATTGTTCTTGAGTTGTTTCATGATGTGAGACTTGTTTGGTGTGGTAAGAATTGAATTAAAGTGTTGAATTTAATTAATTTGGTGTTAATTTGAAAAAATTTTGGAAATTATAAAATTAGGGTTCATAACTCACTCCAAATTTAGGGCGTTTCATATATGTGTTAATTAATGATGCATATATGATGCATATTAATTTTGGTGTTGATTGGACTTGATCTTGAATGGTTTTGAACCGATTTCATCTAAAGTGCAATTTTTGAAAGTTGATGGACCTATTCGGTAATTTACGAAAATTGGTTTCTTGAATTTCAAATTGTATTTTCATGTATAGATCATTTTGGTAGTGATTTAGAATAACCTAATTGTGTATTTTACAATTTATTACTAAAATTATCAAAATGAAAAGTTTATGGGCATTTCCGTAATTACTGAAAAATCTGGAAAAAATTTTAGAATTCTGTTTTTAATGTATATTTGATGTACAAATCATTTTGATTGTAATTGAAAATCACCTAAGCATGTTGTGAACAATTTAGGACTAAAATGATTAAAATGGAAAGTTTTGGGATTATATGGTAATTTACTAAAATTATGATTTCTGGGTTAAAATTTATGTTTTTTTAGTATTGAGTGATTAAAATAAATAAGTTTATTTTAATTACCAAAAAAAATTAAAGAAATGGGAAAATTTGATTTTCCCGCATTCCGCTGCGTAACTCGGGTATTTTGCCCAAAAACCCAATAATACGGACTCCAACCGATTTCACGAACCCGCTGAATTCTGATCGGAGCTACTACTCATCCAATGTTACTATTCACTATCGCTTCTTCTCCTCGTTTTATGTGTAATCGTGCATGAAATGGAAAATCTGTCACCACCACGAGAGCTTCGACTTGGCAGGTGGCTCAGGTTGTGAAATGAAGGGAGGAGTCGGGATCGGAATATCCATTTTCACGTCATATCGTCGGATTCCGGCGTCCATTGGCCAGCCGCCGGCAGCTGTAGGATATGGGAGCTCTGACGCATCTTTCTTGGGTGGTGCGCCGGCCGGCGGTGGCCGAGGTGTGGCTGGTACAACCAGAAATCAGTCGAGCAAATTTTTAGGGGTGGGGGTGGAGGTAGAGTTTTAGAGATTGAGAAGTTTTATAGAAAACTTTTCTGAAATTTACAATTTGACCGTAAAAAATTACAGTAAGGCCCCTATCATAGGGCTTTGACTGAAATTTATATTTTCGAAGCCTTTCTGATATAAATTTCAAAACGTGTTCAACATGAAAGTTATTTGTCTCGGAAAAATGAGTTTGATGGTTTAAAAATCAACTCAATCGGATTTTGTTTGCTATCTCTATAGCCAAACCAACAAATTTCCTTCGTATAGAATAATATACAAAAATCGCGTAAGCGGTTCTTAATATTACGCAATTTCCAATGAATTAAATCTATATTTTAAAATATTTTGAGCTATATTTCAACACTTAAACTCTTATTCTCCAATATAGTCTCATTCCAAGACCCGGTCTGCAATATAAAATCCTTCCAAAAGAGTTTCCGAATTTCTGAATATTATAATTCTCCCCTTCCTATAAAATTTCATCCTCGAAATTAATCCACCCTTATACCTACTGATCTGATTTACAATGCATAACGAAAACTCTCTAATCCATTTCTAGAAATTGTCTAGCTCTATTCATCATTTGCATACTTACCTACTGAGGCTAAGGGCTAACTCTTTTTCATATCTATAGTCTTCAATTGTTCGTCAATGGTAAACTATATTAACTTGGTTCTTAACCAGATAACCTAACTAGCCTCTAACTGTGAAAGTTTAACTCACCCCTTCCAGCTTCGAGCACAATCATGAGACTATTCTGAATCCTTAGTCTCTCAAAGGTCTCAATCACATGCCCTATAATCGCTAATAACTCTCTGGCCTTATACAGGCCTAATTCTGTTACTATATGTCTGCTCTGGATTCTCTAGTCTCAATTGAATCACAAAATCCTTAACCTATAGTAATCTCTCATAATACAGAAACAACTAGTCAATACACCACAAACTAAGTCTTCCACATACTCCAATACAATCGGGCTAGGCGCCAAGCAGAAAATCATCTCATACCAAAGGAAACATTCATATTACATACAAAGACTTACCTGGTCTATACAAAATAGAAGATATTCTCTGACAGCGGGATACCCCATAGTGCAGTCACTAACTTTAAACCATGCTACTGACTCTTAAATCACGCTCTGATACCAACTCTGTAACATCCCACCTAATGCCAGGATACTACCGGTAGGAGAAAGGAAAACTCATCTCCATAAGCCTCTGATGCTACTAAAATTTCGGCATGACCTCTACTAAAAATCATGAAACCTGTATCAAATTACATCACCTCTAGGTGTCCTGATATTAAATTCAAAAGAAATCATCTCAACTCAAGCAAATAGGCCTCCGGCCTGACAAATCTCAACTTATATGTAAATAGGCCTTCGGCCTGACATTAGACAAATAACTACAAACAACTACATGTTCAGCATGATTTAAAATTATACATACGATACAGATAAATAAAACTAAGACTGTGGGAGCCCAATTACACATCCTAGAACCATACAATGACTCAAGATCTATTTGACTGCATCGGGGTGATCCGCTGTCATTAGTCGGGGTGGGAGCTATAAAGATTAGTAAGTAACTCACGTCTTATATAAATATATCAAGTAAAATAAGAACTTAAAGAGAAATCATATATATGTAAATACACAAACTTATAAATCTCATCTTTACCCTATGGTCGTTTACTTATATCATATCTGGATAATTTATTCCACCTTATACTTCACATCTATGTAATTATGGCATCTCTCATACACAAATCTAGAAGTATTCAACCACATATATACATACCCTTTTTCGCATTATAGCTATACATTATGTACAAGCAACATCAAAATTCTTCTAACCGGAACTAACTTATTATTTACCAAACCACTCAAACCTGCGGCTAAGTCCATCCCAAATCTGTGGTGGTTTAGTCAGCTTAAACTATGGCAGGTTACTTCATATTGATTATGTGAGCTAAAACGCAAACATTAGCTAACTGTGAGCTATATAACATTTACTAAAGCACTGAGCTGACACCTCAGTCCTCTATACAACATAAGATACCGACATTGGGCTCAATCCATTGGAATCTTCACAGACTACATTCTGAATATAGTAAACACTCAACACTCAGCCCTTATATTAATATCACGAATCGACCATGCATCCCAACATACAATTATTTATACTACATACTTATAACATACTACTATCTTACTTATCGAATCTGAACTAGACACAACTGAACTTTCATATCAAAGAGAAATATCTCCACCAATAGAAAAACCAACTGCGTCTGGCCCCGTAGGGCAAGCTATATGCAAATGCTAGAATTTTTATATCTAAAAATTGTAAAACTTTAGTAAAAACTCTAAAAACCATATAGATTTGTAAATCAAGAAAGCTCATATGTTGGAAAATGTCAAGACAACTGGGAGTAAAACCAAATTCAGAATCTGTGATGGTATACAAGATCAAGTAGTGTCAAAATCCTCTACATGAAATCCCAATTTAGTAATATGTTGGAAATCAATACTTTTATAAAAGTAAACATTTATGCACAAGGATTATCATGAAAATCTCCATAGTTTTAAAACTGAAATCACTTTTCTTATTTAAAAACAGGTCTTTTCACGTAAAACTTTTCTGAAATTTTGTTATGTCTATAAATCTCTGATGCTTTTCTGTAAAAGTTTCTTCTCGTGAAAACTCTTTTATAAAAATTATCATTCTGAAAATCATATCTCTGGAAATCAGTTTCTGAAAACTCTGTCATCGAAATCTGTGGAGAAATCTGGCGCATGGGAGCTCTACGTCTCACTGCCACCCTATACGTAAAATCTGGCGCTTTAGGGCGTCTCTCGTACGTAAATATCCGGTTGTCTTGGGGCGTTACGCCTCGCTGTCACCCAAACTATAAATCTGGAGGCGATGTGCAGATCTATGCTACCCTCCTGACTCTGAATCTGAGATCTATGGGCATTTGTCCTCCCTAGTCATGAATTGCGTGTTCACACGATATCTGTATCCGTCAATTCCATATATGCGACAAGTTACATAGTTAGGTGGGTTTTTCCACAAGCCTCCAAAAATCATAAAACTCAAGCTTTTAAATCAATCTTTTAAAAAGACATTTCTAATTGTAAGCATCAGTAAATAAATTTGGCTAACGCCCTAAAACAGTTAAAAAATAAGTCTCGAGTCAAACTGATGAATAAATCTCATTTTGAAAAGGAAAATGGTCCACTCACTGTAACTAGGATCCAGTGGCGTTATGTTGGGGTTTTGGGCGAAGGGCGCGGCGGAAGCGCGGTTCGAGCGAAATTGTAATTTTAAAACTTTTTCAAATTACCGAATAAATTATTCAATATCTAATATGAATAATTTATTCATATTTCACCTAAACACATTTGTTCGATATCAAATAACGACATAAATAAGATAGAAACTTCGCGAAACTTTTACGAAAAACGTTTTTTCGCAAAATGGATTAAAACGCGTTTTTGACCAAACCGACCACCCAATACACATGAGGGCTGTCCAGGTCAGCCCCAATAGTATTAGGGCAGTTCATGGGCTGCCCGAACAGTGACAAATTCACTTTTTGGAAAGCCGTCAACTGGTTGGCTCAAAAGTCACCCGGTAACACTGTTTTTCACCGTTTTCGCTTATTTCAACTCCGAAACAATTTCCGGCAATTGTTCCTACACCCAAAACACATCCAATACATTAAAATGACATCAATTTCATCAACATATTCTCTGATTTTTCTAGATCTGATCCAGAACATAAATTTGTCAATTTTCATGCTTTAAATCCAATTTTTCAAGATTAATCAAATTAATCACAACACCAATCAAAGTCACCACACATGAACCACCCAAGAAGAATTCTAGGCATTAAAAGAGTGGTCATAACACTCTATAATGGTAACATATCATCAAATGAACAAATTGGATAATAATTACAATAATTCCATCCAAATCACTTCACACATGCATCATCACTTCTATATCCATCCACCAAAAGCCCCAATTTTAGCAAACAAAGGAAACTAGAACCATTCTAACAATTCAAGAAAACAAGAAACTAATTTCCAAGCTTAGGGTTGTAGAAGATTATCTTTAGTCTCTTGATTTCCTGAGTTTTTTCTTGAATTTTCCTTCATTTTTAACTTGAATCATCAAGAAACTTTGACACCCATTTATTTTTGGAGACTCTCGGGCCATGGTGGTTATCATAATGAAGAAAACAAATTTTCCCCTTTTTTCAAATCAACTGACCGACTTATGGTATGAAATAAGGGCATTTTGGTCATTTTTCACTTTAATCATATTAAATAAATTAAACTTTATAATAGCAAATCAAATTTGCACACACAAAGCTTAATTAAATCATGCCATGTGTCACCAATAATAATTAAACATATTTCATAATAATTATGAAAAAGTTTATCAATTAATTATTCAAATATTTAACATTTAAATATTTAAATAATTAATTAATATAATTATTATTATATATGTATTTTATTTACATTAAATAACAAATACATATATTAATGGCATGTGTCAAAATCTCATTTGACAATTAATTAATGTGTATCTAATCAAATTATGTATCAAATACAAATACACAATAATTATTAAATGACCAAAATCCCCTAATGCATGTGTTATCATTTAACCGATTAAAAGATTTGAATTAACTTATTTAATCCGATGAAGTATTATGAATCATCTGTATTATTCATATCGCGTTGCCCAAGTGCTCAACGAGTACACTTCATATTGTGGGACTCTCTAAGTTTAGGTTTATCCGTCACGAAATCCAATTTCGTGTTCATAATTCACCCACTCATAAATTATGACGACCACGGATAATCTCGCTAAACTATGCAAGTCGAGGTCATTGCATACGTATAATCCCTCCGTCACAGGTTATCCATATTATACCTGGGATATAGATAAGAACGTCAAATCCGTTCGGTATAATATAGTCGACTTTTAATTTACGATCTCTAAATAACACTCAGAACTGATTTCCAAAGTTATACCACGGCCATGGATTTACTAGATCACAAACACATGTAGGATGTCTATGCCATGTACACATGACTGACGGATTCTATCTTGATATGCACTGGATATCATGAGCATCAGTTCACAACCAACGAATATGTAGAGGTCTGATCTAAATAGATCAGTGGCGTGACTACCATCAAAGTGTGGAGGAAAACTCATATATCCCACTGTGGTATCTCAAGTCGAAGGACCACTATGCTCGCTCAACTCGAGAAGATTTCTTTTGACGTTCGTGTACCATCTATTAGGAAATCTTCAGTGAGTCATTCAGTGTTTATCAAATAAATACGTACATGTCTATACGAGTCTCCCGAGACTCATGGTTCATTGGGATAAACCATCGGACCAAGTCACGATATACGACATGTACTGGTCTCAGCGGATTTTACTAACTGACCCATGTTAGTAAATCTTGACCATGAACTTTATTTAAGGATATACATCTTATAGTGCGCTTCCCAATGTCAATTACAAACTACGTTGTAAATGCACACTACATTGGAAATCCTATGGTCTTTGTCTAATATACATGTATCACTAAACCAGATTTAGTTTCAATCTAATCATAATTAGATATCTAATCGTAATTAGATCGAATATGTGTATAAAATACAAGAGGTGCTACCACTAAATTATTAATATTATGGGAAAAAAAGAATTGCTTGTATTTATGAATCAGACATAAATACGATCCGGATTGGCACTCTGAGCACCAACACTAAAAATTTCTCTCACTTGATCTAGTGCCAATCCACGGTATCATATACACATCTCAATGTATATCATATACTCATGGCCCTCAAGAGCTCACCTAGCACTCAAGAGGTAGGCAACAACAAGTAAACCGCTTTAACAAATTGAGTCTGTCCAACAAACCTAATCGTTTTCCCTTAGCTAGCATCATTTATATTTTATAGAATCCAAATTCCACATCAATATGATTCAGACGCTATATCAGTATTGTGCTATAGCTACTGAGTTGTCTATGTATTTAGAGATCAAATCCAAATACTATGAGACAACCGCAAGCACTACACTAATATCAAAACTTCTAATCTATAAGGTCACTTCGCAACTTCATAAGTCAATACTTCATAAGTTACAACTGATTCCACTAGTTTAGTAGAATCAATGGTGATACTCCCACTGCATCTTTTCTGACTTTATATAACATAGACCATCTAATGTCATAATCAGGATCAAAACTAATCTGACCTTATGGTTGCAGACTAAATTCTCCATGAATAAGAAACTCGTTAATATCTCAAAGATCACAAAGAACATGTTTCAAGACCCATCATATGGTCTGCAGCATATCAAAATAACTAATAACAATTACGATTAAATTGATATCTTTAATCGCACATATTATAGTATTCATTACGCCATCATCCTATGATGCATAAGATTGACTAGACATTCCAATCAATCTCTCTTTCGACAAAGGTATAATCATTTACGAAAGATGAATATTATTTATATAAAAGACAAGTCAACTGTCAAACAGTTATACTAATTGTCATACAGATAGTCTTAATGTGTCCTTTATTAGATTATATCTAATATGCGACTAATGGGAGTATTTCACAAGTCTCTTGTTTTATATTATATATCAAACTTTATATCAAATATATCAAAGACTACTCCCACTTATTACATGGAGAAAAGAAGACTTAAGTAAACGTTTTATTTTACAAACATCTCATTATTACTTTAATAATGATAATGTCGTTAAGATATATAAAACTAGAAAGAAATTTGTACACTCCCACTGACCCCACTATCAATTATGTATTCTCTATGCTTTGATAAAATCAGACAATCTGACTGTATCAAAGTTAGAGAACACAAATTTTTGGAAAACTTATCTGAGTCTACAATAGGCTCTATAAGCTAGTATATCAAATTGTGATCTTAGCAGAATACAAACTCTAGGGCCATTCTAGAATGAACTATTTAAACAAAGAAACCACAAATGATCTCTTATTCGAAGAAACCATTCATGAACGCCACTTTGCATTCTTTAGCCAAAATACATAGTTTAATATCAACATTAACCAACAGATCTTTAATTGTTCAATTAGTGCGACTGGAGACAAGTTTTCTCAGAATCTATAATAGATAGCTGAGTTTAACTTTTCTCACAATCATACTATAAATGTCAAACCTTTAACAAGCTCACTTTGCTTTTGCTGCGCAAACAATTTGCATATTTTATGAACGATTCATAATGAAACCTTAATCAAGTTCTAAACTTTATCGTAGTAAGCTACGATCAATCTTAAATCTGTGGTTCAATGCTAACTTCCGAAATCGATATCAAATATCACTCTCATTATAAGTCATATGATAATTTTCTTCGATAAGAAAATAACAGAACCATTAAGTATCAAATACCTTGTAAATGATTCTGACATCCTATTGGACTTATATGGAAATTTTCTAAGGGCCTTTTAATCTTATTAATTATATAGTTCCATTTTTAGTTTATCACTCTCACATTTGACTTCACTAAGTCGAGTCTTTTCTACAATGGTCAACATCCGATGTTACAAACTAAGTAATAAGATAATTTTATTACTCGGGATCATAGAAAAGATATTCTATCAAATATAATACAATATTCTATTAAATAGAATAAATGAAAAACTTTGACTTGTACCTCCGAGGCGTAAGTACTTTCAATTATATAACCATTATACAAAAGAAAGATTCATATCTCAAACTTTTAATATCTGAATTTTCTACTTATACATATCATATATGTAACTTTAGAAACTAATGGAACCTTAATTAAAAGGATGAATTAGTGTTATTGGAGCATATCCCTAAGAGTATTGAAAACTAATTCGGTAACACTCAATATCAACGAATCAAATCATATAAGATTCATTTCCTCCCACTGACCAATTCCATCACGATGGAATCGTAGAAGAATAACATTGAGTAAGAATCACATTCATTAAATAACTTTAGAACTAATTGCCTTAAATTCATATGTTTGATCATATCAAACATCTTTGAACAATTCAAAGATTCACGATGAATTTCAAAGATATAGTTTTCAACACTTTAAATAGAATATCTTTGAACCATTCAAAATTTTCTATCCGCATTTCATCAAAAACATATTGAAATTTCTCGAACCATTCAAGACGTTCAATATATATACTTTTAGAAACACGCAACTAAGTCATGATAATTCATTAACTGAGTTACAGAGAAAAGAAAACTATCTAAGACAATTTCTAATTCATTAAACTACATACATCCAATGTATTAGTATAATAAATTTGTGGTCCAATGATGATCATTGGTTAAATGAGATTTAATCACATTCCTGAATACAATATTCATTAAATGGATAAGGATATGTGGTGTGATCTTGTATCAGGCCATCATTTACCATACGGAATAAGCATATAATGCATATGTGATAAAATCTCATAAAGCACTGTTCTAAGTTATTTAGTTAACCGAATATTTTTCTTAATAATTATCTATGTTGGACAATTATGACCCATAGCGTCACTATTTGTATAGATCATGGTGTTGTTGTACAAATTAACTATGTGACAAATGAGATTGCACTCTTATCATTTGTGATTAGATCACCTAGATGTATAAATGATGAGAGGTCCCTATGATTTGTTCCTGGATTGAGAATGATATAAGACAGTATCAATCCATGAAGGATAAATCATTAAATATCCCTAGTCAGAGTATTATCGAGATTGGACATCGATCAATACGTAAAAGACTAATATTACACTTATGCGCGTTGTGAGGGCATAACGGCATAGTTCTCATATATTTGGGTATATGATACTCATGCAAGTGTAATAGGAGGTTGTGTTTTACCAATGGTATGGGAAACAGCTTCGCTCTGGATAGACCCCATCAGAATTCCATTGGTAGTATGACTATGTGTCTATGGAATTCTGAAATGAGGGTAGATGTATTTGGTCTTAACCTGAGACTTGCACCGCTAATACTTGCGACAATCAATATACTTTGGTTGCGGTCGTCCATGGCTTTAACAGGTTATGTGTAAGCCTATGCTGGGTATATTGAGAATCGTAGTGTGTTGGGTGTGATGTCAAGACGGAAGTGTCACTCCAGTCATATGGAGATGATAGTCACGTAGGATACGGTACTGGTTCTCTTAAGTACTGCAGTCATCGGGATAAAATGACAAGGTCATGTTTATCCGATTATAGAGACTAGTTACCAGACATCCGACATGTGCTTCGTACGGGGCAGACACAATTCCAGCCCCAGGCCTAGCACGTGATCATCCGATACTGGATCGACATACACGATACTACGTATACTACGCCTGATATAGATCCTTTATTCCTGTAAGGATATTTCTGGAGAATTGGGTAGGCATGGCGCTTTGCTAGAAGCCAACCTTGTCTCGTAAATCGGTACAAACGTAGTACTAGGTACTTACATGTTCAGATAGTCCGACGACCGAATTTACTACCAATATATCCGGGGATCTCATGGGTCACTTCCCGAATATTCACCGATGACGTATGACTCGCACTTTTAATTAATCTGGGATTAATTAGATGTGAGAGAAAATTAATCTGAGATTAATTGCGGAGATATTTTATCTGGGATAAAATATCCATTAAAGAGAGATAACGATTAATTTGGAATTAATCGATTAATTAATATATTTGATATATTAAACGAAATTGGATTTCGACGCGGAATTAAAATTAGATTTTAATTCGGGCGAACGAATTAATTTAGAATTAATTCATTAGCGACGTGAATAGTGACTTTGCTAGGCGTAATCATTTAATTACGTCACAACAAAAAATTCATTAATTTGGAATTAGCAAACCCGAGCCCGAGATTGTTTGCGAGTGCATTCGCATTTCGAATTCGAGCGCGGCACGCAAGTCAAATCAAGCGTCAAATCGCTAGTCGCATCGAGCGTCAAATCATTAGTCACTTTGAGTAATGTAACAACTTGTCACTTGATTTGATTGATTGATGGATTGATTGATTGATTGATGTTGGTGGTTGGCTTTAATGGTTTGACTTTTGAAAAGCCAAATTCATGCTAAATGAATTTGAAATTAACAAATGTGTATTAGATACACTTTTGGCAACCAACACTCATATTTTCTCTTCTCTCTTTCTCTCTTCATCTCACGCCCATGGTGGGCAATTTCTTCACTGGTTTTGTCAGTGAACTGCCGTGAGCCAAGGAGAAATGGGAAACAAGTGTTTGATTTTTGTGGCAAATTTCATAAGAGCTAGCACTCCGAGAGACATGCGAAGGTGATAGGGAAGTCCACCTATGAGCCGGGAATCGTTTGACGAAGCTTGGAGCTTGTTCAAGGAGCATCAATGGACGCCAAACTAGTGAGCTGTGACAGTCACTGCCGAGCAGTCCATGGAGTAGAAAATCAATTTTTTTTCGTCAAAGCGTCGCTCAACCGATCGATGTGAGTATTCCACAACTTCGTTGATTTGTATTCACACTTGTTTCATGCTTGTTTAATGATCTTGGGACCTTAGCAAACACCAACAATGGTATCTTGAGCAAGGTTAAGCATGAAATTGTTTAGGGCTTAAAATTTGGGCAAAATTGTGTTTGAGCATGATTTATGAAATTGGATGAATGAATATGTTTAAATGTGTTTTAATTAAGGATTGATTAGATCAATTTGAAGAAATTATGATTGGATCATTTTTCCCCAAATATTTGTGTTGGCCGAATGGTTGGATGCCCTAAAATGTCTTGGAATTTTTGATTTTGATCATTGGATGACTTGAATCAATTGGGAATGTTGATTTAATATTGATTGTGGATTCAATTGGATTGAAATCGAAATCGATTTAAAATTCCCTATGATTACCGAGAATGATATAGCATGTATTGGGTTTGATTTTAATTAAATTGTGTTGGACATGATTTAATATTAATGAGCAAGATTAATTGAACAAATTTGGTGTTTTGGAAATATTGATTTGGGTGATTAATAATGCTATACACTTTAGTTTAATTAAATGTGAAATTGGATTTTATGATTTAATCAATTGGGCCTTAAAATTGGATTTGGGCTTGTAAAGTTGTTATTGGGATAATTGGGCTTGGTTTTACCAAGTTAGGTTTAGGCCAAATAGATTGGATCCAATTGGGCCCAAAACCGCTTCCATAAAGCCCAAATGCGACTTAATGGACCTTTAAAGTTTAATTGGGCCTAATGGGCCAAGATTGATTTCTAGTCTTATGGGGTAATCCCGGATTGGACTTTGGTTATCGGTTTGACCTGAGTTGACCAAAAGTCCACGCCTTAAAGAAATTAATTAAAAGCCCATTGGACTTTAATTAAATTAACGTTGGACGTTAATCGGGCTTTGAGACCCGTAACGATTAAATTTGGAATTTAAGTCGTATAGGTTCGTTAATAAAGTGTAGTATTTAATTTGGAATTAAATAGCGAATTAGAATTAAATGCATATTGAATTGGATTTAATTATGTAGTTTAATTTAATTCGAGAATTCGTACTTTGAGTACTTATTCGCAAAGACGAGTTTGACTCGCGCAAAATCAAATCGTTGTTTGAACATTGGATGGTCATTAATTATTAGATTAATTAATTTGATTAGATTGATTGATAACATGCTTGTGTGAATACATGGTTGCGATGCATGAATAATGTATATCGGATGGATATTAGATGGGTGGGACAATTTTAGAAATTGTTGTAATAAATTTGATTTATTAATTGGACCTGCGTGTCCAACCTTATCACCTCCTTATTCTTTGTATTCTCTTCTCACTATTCCCCTCAATGTAAATGAGGTTTCTTTAGAAGTGTAGTGTAACGGGTAGAAGTAATACATGTGCTAGCGGGAGAGAGAAAGAGAGAGATTTGATCTAGGATCAATGTGTAAAGTATCCATCTGCATATCATTATTATTTATTATATGCGCTTTATTATGTGTTTAGAATGCATGTTTAAGGGTGTATGATGATGAGACCTTAACAAAGATAATAAATTGGTTGCCAATTTGCACTCGAAAAACCCTCGCAAAATATTAAGTGCATTTCCTTCCATTGAGTGATTCTCACTCAAGATCCGAGACTGGTATTGGCTTATTGGCCAAAGTCAAGGCCTTTGTCCGTCGAGGATGTGTTTGAATCACGAAGGCTTTGTTCCATATTGGTGTCTTGTCCAAGTTGTGGTTTGTTGGCCAAAGTCAAGACCACTTCTTGTCCATCGACATTGATTACGAAGCTTTCCATGGTCAATGTGTCGCGCTTAACTGGGATCACTAAGTTTGTTGTGCCAAAGCCAAGGCTTAGTTGATTCAAAGGAAAAAGGTTAGGTAATATATTGGATATATTGGCATATATAAGATATATGTTTCGGACTTGGATGTCCCCCTACTGGATCTAGGAATTGGATTGGATCCAATTGATCTTAGAGACCTACCTAGTTAATTATCATACAATTTGTTGGCCAAAGTCAAGATTGTGTGATATTTAACGGGATCTTAGCCCGCTAGGAAACACGGTTTCCCACTCGACAGAGGGTTAGAGGCTCGCCGAAAAATAGTGGGAGGCAAGAATTGAATTTGCAATATTCGTTTAATTACTTACCATACGCGCTCAAACAAATATCATTCGTCAAATAAACTAAATGTTAGTTGGACTAATATTTAAATTGTTGTTTTTATTAAATAGTTGGACTATATTCAAACAATTAAATTATAATTGATTACATAGTTGGACTATAATAATCATTATAATAAATAGTACCTAAATCGTTGATTAAATAGTTGGACTATTAGAATCAAGATATAATTGAAAGATTGACATTTAAAACATAATCCTAGGGAAAATGTATTTAAATGGCTTAATTTTCAAATTGGGAATAATATTTCAGGATGGTCCTGGAAACTAATAAGTTACTTTATTTGATAAAATAACATATTATGCCTAAGCTCGGAGTTAAGCAAATAGTAGAGCATGATCTTTGGAAGATTCATGTGATGACAACTTAAGTGCTTAATCCATTAAGCTTGTCGTAGTAGACTCATTAATTTCTTAATGAGAACTAAGGATTAGACCCTTAAAGTATGATAATGAAATTGAAGGATTTTCATAGATCTATAATTAGATCTTAGAAGTACAAATTGCAATACTAAACTCTTGGAGAGTTAATGACTATTCTCAAGGAGATAAAGTCAAAGTTTGCAATAGGCAAGTAGCGCAAGTCGCACCTTACTTCGATATTCTAGAAACCCTAGGCTTGGCCAAAGGCTTCTGGAGTGTGGAAAATGGCAAAGGCAAAATCATTATAATCTTCTGGGAAGATAAATGACATATCCCAAAATGTCTGCCTAAATTGTGGCAAACGGGATCGCGGAAGCGTGACTGCCGTTTGGACAAAGCAGACATGAAGGAATTGAAGACGAGCAAGGCTCCGACTTCAAATATGTTTGTCAAGATTATGTTCACTACTAGTATTGAAATTGGATTTTAAATACTTAGTGTGGAACATAAAATATATGTATTGATGTTCAGAATCTGTTTTGAACAGAATACTGACTTCAATAGAGATTTATCTGCGAAACGGAAAAGGGACGAAAGTCGCTGTTTCAACCGTAGATACCTAAGTTTAGGAACTACCTTCGGGTGTGTACTTAAATTAGGAAACTGTTATAATGTAACTAGTTTGACTAGAAACATTATCTCTATATCAGTGTTTAACCCGCTGCGGGTGAACCTTTATATTCTAGAACACTAAAGTGTTTTATTATATTAAGATGATATTGAGATAAACACATTAGATGTGAATAACAGAATTTATATTTTGAATATAAATAAATCTCAAATATATAACATGACAAACAAATAGCTCAAACTAATTTGATCAAAAGAAACCAATTACGGCATTGTTGTCTGGGACACAACTAAAACAAGAATCGTATATCCACACTTTCGAAGAATGGGTACTCGGACTAATTTGATTCTATTTAAATAAAGTCTACGAATCTAGTTTATTGGGCAAAGTGCCTAAAACACCTTTACTTGGTAAAAGTGCAAATGCCACAGATCTGTTAGCCCTAGTTCATAGTGAAGCAAGTGGGCCCATGTCTAGCTAGGCTAGAGGTGGATATGAATATTTCGTGACCTTTACGGATGTGGCATCATGTTATGGTTATGTGTTTCTTTTGAAGAACACAAATCGGAAACTTTTATAGTTTCGACACGAAGTAGACAACAGATCGGCTATAGTATTAAACCGTCACGGTAAGACCGTAATGGAAAATACTTAAGCAATATGTTTCTAATATACTTGAAAGAGAAAAGTATTCTTTCAAATGGGTACTCCTCCCGGAACACGTCATCCTGACGGTGTGTCCGAACGGAGAAACCGAATTTTGTTGGACATGATAAGGTTAATCATGAGTCGCTCTGAGTTAACATTCCTTCAACGGATAAGCTTTAAACAGTGCAAGAACTTATTTTGAATAAGTTTCTATAAAAATCTGTTTGACAGATTTCATATTAGATATGAACAGGAAAGAAACCGGGTTTCACATTCCTGATAATTTGGGTATGCTAGGCATACGTTTGGATGATACCAAACTAAAACCCAAACTAGATAAGTGCCAATTGTAGGTTATCCTAGGGATACCAAAGTATAGTACTTATACAACTCACAAGAGAACAATGTAATTGTTGCTCACCATGCGGTTTTCCTAAGAGGAATACCTATATGCAGTGGTAAGTGGGAGGATAGTAAAACTCGATGAAAATCGGAGTAACACTATTCCTGGCATCGATTCCTAATGGAACATATATAGTTCATCAAGGATGAAACTATACCATTAATCTTCGAATACATAAGAACCGCGTAAAGTCGGAGAGAGTCAGAAAACAACCTGGGGTATAGGTTTCTGATCTCACCTCATAAAGATGTCTATCTTATTGAGGAATACCAACTGACTACGTATGAGGAAGTGATAGAAGGTATCGACTCCCAATTATGGCAAAGTGCCATGATATCCGAATTGGATTCCATGTATATCAACAAGTTTGGATACTAGTTGATGTACCTCAAGGCATTGTGCCTATTGGTACTGTATAAGTCTTCAAGGAAGACATACATGGATGGAAACATACCAACGTATAAAGCTAGGCTTTTAACGGAAAGGTATCGTTATCAACATTGTGTTGATTACGATTTAACCTTTTACCTGTTGCCACGGTAAATCCATTTGGATAATGCTTACTAACACTGCATGTTTCATTTATGAAATATGACAGCTGAACGGGAAAATCGCTTTCCTGAAAAAGAAACCTTTTGGAGGATGTTTACAACATCCTGACGGTTTTGTCGTACCAAAACTAGCAAACAAGGTTTACAGGTTATTCGATCCATGTATGGATTGAAGCAAGCATTACGTTCTTGGAATTACCGTTTTGATGTAATCATAATAGTTTATGATTTAATTCAAAACGAAATGATTCTTGTGTATATAAGGAGGTTAGTGGGAGCGCACTGACAATAAATGTCCTATAATAATGATGACATGTTATTTCTTGGAAATGATATTCCCAAATAACAATCGGTGAAAGCTTGGCTTTCGAGAAAACTCTCCGAGAACTCGTACATTGAAAAATGTACGCGACCTGGTGTCTCATACGCTTTGAGCATATGGATTCACAAACAGGCCAATCCAAGTGATAGTCTCTGGATTGATATTAAGAACATCCGTTAGTATCTTAGAGAACTAAGGATGATGTCTTAATCTAAGGAGAAGGAGAACTTGAAGTGACTAAGATCACTACTGCAAGTTTCCAAACCGATAAAAACGACTATAAGTCACAAAACGGTACTATACAGTTTGAATAACGGTACAGTGAGCTGGAAATCTTCCAAGCAAGATACTGTTACCGAATAAATAACAAATACGGGTTATTGCTGCAGTTGAGGCGGCAATAGAAGCCTTCTGGGTCGATAATAAATATAATTAGATTAGATATAGTTCTGTTAGCAGCTGAGCTAGGCTTCAGCACAGGCTAAAGAATTAATGGTCTCATCAACGATCCAGATATATACTTCGATATTCATCTGATTCGTTCAGATCATAAATCGTCGCGATGTGATGATGATCGATAAATCGCATAAGATGATAATCATGCAAATCCGCTGACGAAAGCTTTTCTCAGCAGTTTGAGCCAACCGTACATAGTTCGGATGTAAGACACTCGAGTGACTGGCTATATGCCAAGTGGGAGATTGTTGGACAATTATGACCCATAGCGTCACTATTTGTATAGATCATGTGTGTTGTTGTACAAATTAACTATGTGACAAATGAGATTGCACTCTTATCATTTGTGATTAGATCACCTAGATGTATAAATGATGAGAGGTCCCTATGATTTGTTCCTGGATTGAGAATGATATGAGACAGTATCAATCCATGAAGGATAAATCATTAAATATCCCTAGTCAGAGTATTATCGAGATTGGACATCGATTAATACGTAAAAGACTAGTATTACACTTGTGCATGTTGTGAGGGCATAACGGCATAGTTCTCATATATTTGGGTATAGGATACTCATGCAAGTGTAATAGGAGGTTGTGTTTTACAGATGGTACGGGAAACACCTTCGCTCTGGATAGACCCCCTCGGAATTCCATTGGTAGTATGACTATGTGTCTATGGAAGTCCGAAATCAGGGTAGATGTATTTGGTCTTAACTTGAGACTTGCACCGCTAATACTTGCGACAATCAATATACTTTGGTTGCGGTCGTCCAGGGCTTTAACAGGTTCTGTGTACGCCTATACTGGGTATATTGAGAATCGTAGTGTGTTGTGTGTGATGTCAAGACGGAAGTGTCACTCCAGTCATATTGAGATGATGGTCGCGTAGGATACGGTACTGGTTCTCTTAAGTACTGCAGTCATCGGGATAAAATGACAAGGTCATGTTTATCCGATTATAGAGACTAGTTACCAGACATCCGACATGTGCTTCGTACGGGGCAGACACAATTCCAGCCCCAGGCCTAGTACGTGATCATCCGATACTGGATCGACATACACGATACTACGTATACTACGCCTGATAAAGATCATTTATTCCTGTAAGGATATTTCTGGGGAATTGGGTAGGCATGGCGCTTTACTAGAAGCCAACCTTGTCTTGTAAATCGGTACAAACGTAGTACTAGGTACTTACGTGTTCGGATAGTCGACGACCGAATTTACTGCCAACATATCCGGGGATCTCATGGGTCGCTTCCTGAATATTCACCGATGACGTATGACTCGCACTTTTAATTAATCTGGGATTAATTAGATGAGAGAGAAAATTAATCTGGGATTAATTGCGGAGATATTTTATCTGGGATAAAATATCCATTAAAGAGAGATAACGATTAATTTGGAATTAATCGATTAATTAATATATTTGATATATTAAACGAAATTGGATTTCGACGCGGAATTAAAATTAGATTTTAATTCGGGCGAACGAATTAATTTAGAATTAATTCGTTAGCGACGTGAATACTGACTTCGCTAGGCGTAATCATTTAATTACGTCGCAACGGAAAATTCATTAATTTGAATTAGCAAACCCGAGCCCGAGATTGTTTGCGAGCGCATTCGCATTTCAAATTCGAGCGCGGCACGCAAGTCAAATCAAGCGTCAAATCGCTAGTCTCATCGAGCGTCAAATCATTAGTCATTTTGAGTGATGTGACAACTTGTCACTTATTTGATTGATTGATGGATTGATTGATTGATGTTGGTGGTTGGCTTTAATGGTTTGACTTTTGAAAAGCCAAATTCATGCTAAATGAATTTGAAATTAACAAATGTGTATTAGATACACTTTTGGCATCCAACACTCATATTTTCTCTTCTCTCTTTCTCTCTTCATCTCACGCCCATGGTGGGCAATTTCTTCACTGGTTTTGGCAGTGAACTGCCATGAGCCAAGGAGAAATGGGAAGCAAGTGTTTGATTTTTGTGGCAAATTTCATAAGAGCTAGCACTCCGAGAGACATGCGAAGGTGATAGGGAAGTCCACCCATGAGCCGAGAATCGTTTGACGAAGCTTGGAGCTTGTTCAAGGAGCATCAATGGACGCCAAACCAGTGAGCTGTGACAGTAACTGCCGAGCAGTCCATGGAGCAGAAAATCAGTTTTTGTTCGTCAAAGCATCGCTCAACCGATCGATGTGAGTATTCCGCAACTTCGTTGATTTGTATTCACACTTGTTTCATGCTTGTTTAATGATTTTGGGACCTTAGGAAACACCAACAATCTATTCATCAATGACACTACTAGTCATATTAAAATATGTAACAATTGTTTATAAAGAACAAGTAACTATCCAATAGTCGCAAGTTCTGATATCAAATATAAAAACAATCATTAAACAATATTTTAAGTAACTAGATGAGAGATCTGGTATCCAATACCTACAATTGTCGTATTGTGAGAATCAATATTCTCTATACACAACTATATGCATCTCATTTCTTTAGCTTTATAATTTGCCTTCAATTATTCAGAACAATTGTAAATAATTGATTAGCAAACTGTGTTAAAACATGTGACTACTAAAAGTCACTAAAGCCAAGAAACGTTATTACAAGATAAACAAATACCTAATAGAGTTTTTCTTAATGACAGTCAAGAATCTCGAGACATGAACTAATTCACGTCAATTCTTACTGCACAAGAAACTATTATCTCTAGACAATGATATCCTAAACAGATATCTATTTAGATTATTTATCATGAATTAGAAACTAAGTCACTAACCATCTTGATTTTTAAGAAAAATGGAACAACAGTTCCCGATGGTTTTAAATAATCTAACAGTATCTAAGTCTACTCTCATTCTAGAACCTATTCTAGAACTACGAAACCAAAAGTAAAGTCAGAAAACATATTCAAATAATATATATGCAGTGGATTAGAAGTATAATTCTATAAACAATATAGAATAAAGGAAAAATAAAAGCAGCAAATTCCATAAAATTACACACTGCTTTAGTTATGGATTTTTAACCCAGCAGTGTCGGATCCTACTTTACGTAATCCCCAACGGAGAATGGGAATTCAATAATTAAATTGAATTCCATAGTGAGAGTAGGATCCCATGAATATATTTCGACTCACAGCTTTGGCACGATCTCGCCTACGTATATTCATTAGGTAGACAACTTATTGTCAATCACTCACCAGTGATTCCTGATTTTGGTCCTGACCGTTTTTCATTATGACAGCTTTGGCATGTTCACAAGGAGGCGTATCAAGGCTTCACTTGCCAATGACAAACTCAAGCTACCGATGTAGTCCTGATAGCTTTGGCACGTTCAGGATTTCCACTTTCACTTGAATTTATCTAGTATCAATATACAACCGGCATGGATAAAATTCTATCAACTACACCTTCACTGCTTTGGCACGATCTCGGATGCAGCCATAGAAAATTACCCATAAACCGTATTGACAAGCCGAACTAAGAAACATGCATCCAATACACGTTATTTTACAACCTTATTTTAAGCGGGGATTTTCCTCAAGGAAGCATTGCTCCACATCTAATATAGAATTTTAATCTAAATCATTTTCTAAACAACTCAATTCCACCTTAGAAAACATAACTCTATTTAATAATTAAATTTTCGTTACGTTTCCGTTAGCGTAGAACCGAAAATTCAAGAAACATATAGATTACATGCATTTGCGAATATTAAAATTAGATTACATATCATATATCAAGCATGACTTATGTAATGGATGAAGCATCAGACCTGCTCTGATACCAATTTTGTTAGGGTTTAGGGTGAAGGGCGCGGCGGAAACGAGGTTCGGGCTAAATCATAATTTTAAAACTTTTTCAAATTAGCGAATAAATTATTCAATATCTAATATGAATAATTTATTCATATTTCACCTAAACACATTTGTTCGATATCAAATAACGACTTAAATAAGATAGAAACCTCGCGAAACTTTTACGAAAAATGCTTTTTCGCAAAATGGCTTAAAATACGTTTTTGACCGAACCGACCACCCAATACACATGAGGGCTGCCCAGGTCAGCCCCAATAGTATTAGGACAGTTCATGGGCTGTCTAAATAGTGACAAATTCACTGTTTGGATAGCCGTCACCCGGTTGGCTCAAAAGTCATCCGGTAATGTCATTTTTCACTGTTTTCGCTTATTTCAACTCCGAAATAATTTCCGGAAATTGTTCCAACACCCAAAATACATTCAATATATTAATATGACATCAAGTTCATCGAAATAGTCATTGATTTTTCCAGATATGATCCATAACGCAAATTTGTCAATTTTCATGCTTGAAATCCAATTTTTTCAAGATTAATCAAATTAATCACAACACCAATCAAAATCACCACACATGAACCACCCAAGAATAATTATAGGCATTAAAAGAGTGGTCATAACACTCTAGAATGGAAACATATCATCAAATGATTATATTGGACAATAATTATAATAATTCCGTCCAAATCACTTCACACATGCATCATCACTTCCATATCCATCCACCAAAACCAAAAGCCCTAATTTTAGCTAACAAAGGAACCCTAGAACCATTCTAACAATTCAAGAAAACAAGAAACTAACTTCCAAGCTTAGGTTTGTAGAAGATTACCTTTAATCTCTTGATTTCCTAAGCTTTTTCTTGAATTTTCCTTCATTTTTAACTTGAATCATCAAGCAACTTTGAAACCCATTTCTTTTTGGAGACTCTCGGCCATGGTAATTATCATAATGAAGAAAACAAATTGTTCCCTTTTTTAAATCAAGTGACCGACTTAGGGTATTAAATAAGGGCATTTTGCTCATTTTTCACTTTAATCATATTAAATAAATTAAACTTTATAATAACAAATCAAATTTGCACACACAAAGCTTAATTAAATCATGTCATGTGTCACCAATAATAATTAAACATATTTCATAACAATTATGAAAACGTTTATCAATTAATTATTCAAATATTTAACATTTAAATATTTAAATATTTAAATAATTAATTAATATAATTATTATTATATATGTATTTTATTTACATTAAATAACAAATACATATATTAATGGCATGTGTCAAAATCTCATTTGACAATTAATTAATGTGTATCTAATCAAATTATGTATCAAATATAAATACACAATAATTATTAAATGACCAAAATCTCCTAATACATGTGTTATCGTTTAACCGATTAAACGATTCGAATTAACTCATTTAATCTGATGAAGTATTATGAATAATCTGTATTATTCATATTTCGTTGCCCAAGTACTCAACGAGTACACTTCATATTGTGGGACTCTCTAAGTTTAGGTTAACCATCACGAAATCCAATTTCGTGTCCATAATTCACCCACTCATGAATTATGATGACCACGGATAATCTCGCTAAACTATGCAAGTCGAGGTCATTGCATATGTATAATCCCTCCGTCACAGGCTATCCATATATACCTAGGATATAGATAAGAACATCAAATCTGTTCGGTATAATATTGTTGACTTTCAATTTACGATCTCTAAATAACACTCGAAACTGATATCTGAAGTTATACCACGGCCATGGATTTACTAGATCGCAAACATGTGTAAGATGAAAATGCCCTGTACACAGGACTAACGGATTATATCTTGATATGCACTGGTTATCATGAGCATCAGTCCACACCCAACGAACAGGCGGAGTTCTGATCTAAATAGATCTGTCACGTGACTGCCATCAAAGTGTGGAGGATAACTCATATATCCCACTGTGGTATCTCAAGTCGAAGGACCATTATGCTCGCTCAACTCGAGAAGATTCCTATTGACGTTGGTGTACTATCTATTAGGAAATCTTCAGTGAATCATTCAGTGTTTATCAAATAAACACCTACATGTCTATACGAGTCTCCCGAAACTCATTGTTCATTGGGATAAACCATCGGACCAAGTCACGATATACAACATGTACTGGTCTCAGTGGATTTTACTAACCGACCAATGTTAGTAAATCTTGACCAGAAACTATATGTAAGGATATACATCTTATAGTGCGCTTCCCAATGTCAATTACAAACTACGTTGTAACTGCGCACTTCATTGGAAATCCTAGGGTCTTTGTCTAATATACACGTATCACTAAACCAGATTTAGTTTAAATCTAATCGTAATTAGATCGAATATGTGTATAAAAGACAAGAGGTACTACCACTAAATTAGTAATATTATGAAAAAAAAAAAAATTGCTCGTATTTATGAATCGGACATAAATACGATCCGGATAGGCACTCTGAGCACCAACCTTAACATGTTACTGTTGGGTTTTCTTGGTTATCCCAAGATCAAATTAAGGTATGAAAACATGTAAAAACATCAAAGTAAAGTTGCGGAAATACTCACTTTGATCGGATTTGCGATGCGATGAAACACAAAAATTTCTTCAAGCTTTTCCTCCATTGATGACTCTCGGCCAAGCTTCTTCTTTGTGCTCTCCAAGCTCCAAGCTTTGTGTGTGATTCCATGCTCATGAATGGGTTTCCCTATCACCTTTGTAAGACCCCTTGGATGTGCTAGCATCATGGAAAAATTTGCCACAAATCTTTCCTTGTTCATCATTGTTGTTCTCGACAAAGAGAAACAATAGAGAGAAAAAATGGCCCTTGGCCGAATAGGAGAGAGAGAGGAGAAGAAGTTGAGTTGTGTAGTTGGTTATTTTGATTTCAAAAATCTAATACCAATTACCATTTTCCAAAAAGGTACAAGGCATTTAAGCCTTCCAACAACTCCCATCAATCACAAAGTGACTTACATCACATCACTCAAAGTGACTAATGATGTGACGCTTGATGTGACTTGTGGGCCCCACTTGATTCAAAATGCGAGTGGGCCCGCAACACATCCCGGGCTCGGGTTCGCTAATTCTGAATTAACGAATTTTCCGTTGCGCCGTAATTAAATCAAATTTAATTAAATAATTATGCCTAGCAAACTACTATTCACGTCGCTAACAAATTAATTCTAAATTAACGCGTTCGCCCAAATTAAAATTTAGTTTTAATTCCGCGTCGAAATCTAATTTCGTTTAATATATCGAATATATTATTTTATTGATTAATTCCAAATTAATCGTTCTCTCTCTTTAAATAGTATTTTATCCCAGATAAAATATCTCTGTAATTAATCCTAGATTAATTTTCTCTCTTTACTAATTAATCCCAGATTAATTATGTGCGAGTCATACGTCATCGGTGAATCTTCGGGAAGCGACCCATGAGATCCCCGGATATATTGGCAGTAAATCTGGTCGTCGGACTATCCGAACACGTACGTACCTAGTACTACGTTTTTATCGATTTACAAGACATGTTGGCTTCTAGCAAAGCACCGTGCTTATCCAATTCTCCAGAAATATTCTTAAAGGAATATGTAATCTGTATCAGACGTAGTATACACAGTATTGTGTATTACGATCCAGTATCGGATGTCACGTGTTAGGCCTGGGGCTGGAATTGTCTTGCCCCCGTACGAAGCACATATCGGATCTCTGGTAACTAGTCTCTATAATCGGATAAACATGACCTAGCCATATTATCCCGATAGCTGCAGCATATAAGAGCACCAGTTCCGTATCCTACGTGACCATCATCTCCATATGACTGGAGTGATACTTCCATCTTGACATCACACTCAATACACTACGATTCTCAATATACCCAGAAGAGGTGTACACAGAACCGGTTAAAGCCCTGGACGACCAAAACCAAAGTATATTGATTGTCGCAAGTATTAGCGATGCAAGTCTCAGGTTAAGACCAAATACACCTACCCTGATTCGGACTTCCATAGACACATAGTCATACTACCAATGGAATTCCGAGGGGTTTATCCAGAGCGAAGCTGTTCCCGTACCATCGATAAACACAACCTCCTATTACACTTGCATGAGTATCCAATACCCAATATATGAGAATTATGTCGTTATGCTCCCATAACACGCACAAGTGCAATACTAGTCTATTCCGTATTATCGATGTCCAATCTCGATAATACTCCGACTATGGATGTTTTAATGATTAAACCTTCATGGATTGATAATGTCTCATATCTTATCAATCCGGAACTAATCATATGGACTTTTATCATTTATATATCCCGGTAATCCAATTACCTTTGTCACATAGTTAATTTGTACAACAACACCATGTTCTGTACAAATAGTGATGCTATGGGTCATAATTGTCCAACAATCTCCCACTTGGCCTATAGTCAATCACTCAAGTGTCCTACACTTGAACTATGTACGATTCGCTCAAACTTCTGCTGAGAAAAAATGCTTTCGTCAGCGGATATGCAAAGTTATCAACTGATGCGATTTATTCGATCATCACATCGCCACGATGTATGATCCGAATGAATCAGATGAATAGTTGAAGTATATACTTGGATCGTTGATGAGACCATTAATTCTTTAGCCTGTGCTGTAGCCTAGCTAAGCTGCTAACAGAACTACTCCTAATCTGATTAGGATTATTAAGATCCAAAGTGCTTCTATTGCTGCCTCAGCTGCAGCAATATTCCGCTTTTGTTGTTTATTCGGTAACAGTATCTTGCTTGGAAGATTTCCAGCTCACTGTTCCGTTATACAAACTATTTAATACCTTTATTACGACTTATAGTCGTTTTTTTCGGTTAGGAAACTTGCAACAGTGAATCCAGTCACTTCAAGTTCTCCATCTCCATAGCTTAAGAAAGCATCCTTAGTTCATCTAAGATACATAAGGATGTTCTTAACATCAATCTAGTGACTATCAATTGGATTGGCCTGATTGTGACTCCATATGCTCAAAGCATATGAGACACTAGGTCGCGTACATCTTTCAAATGTACGAGTTCTCAGAGAGTGCCAACAACTTTTAGATCTATCCCAGTAGATCATTATTCCTAGAATAAAGGTTGTCTCTCCCAAGAATTCTACGGAGAATTTTCATGAAAGCCAAGCTTTCACCGATTATATTATGGGAATGTCATTTCCAAGAAATGACATGTCATCATTATTTAGGATAATCACTGTCAGTGCGCTCCCACTAACCTTCTTATATACACAAGAATCATTTTCGTTTTGAATTAAATCATATACTATTATGATTACATCAAAACGATGATTCCAAGAACGCAATGTTTGCTTCAATCCATCAATGGATCGATTAACTTGCAAACCTTGTTTGCTTGTTTTGGTACGAAAAAACCGTTAGGATGTTTATAAACATCCTCCAAAAGATTTCCGTTTAAGGAAAGCGATTTTGATGTTCAGCTGCCATATTTCATAAATGAAACATGCAGCTTTAGCAAGCATTATCCAAATGGATTTAATCATGGCAACGAATAAAAGGTTTCGTCATAATCGACACAATGTTAATAACGATACATTTTCGCTATAAGCCTAGCTTTGTACGTTGATATGTTGCCATCCATGTATGTCTTCCTCGAAGACTAATATAGTACCAATAGGCACAATGCCTTCCGGTACAACAACTAGTGTCCAAACATAGTTGGTATACATGGAATCCATTTTGGACATCATGGCACTTCGCCATAATAGGGAGTCGATACCTTGTATCACTTCCTCATACGTAGTCAGTTAGTCTCCCTCAATAAGATTGACATCTTTATAAGGTGAGATCAGAAACCCATACCTCTTAGGTTGTTTTCTGACTCTCTCCGACTTGCGCGGTTCTTGTGTATTTGAAGATTGTGGTACAGTTTTATCCCTGATGAACTGTTTGTGTTCCATTAAGGAATCGGTGTCTGGAACAGTATTACTACGATTTTCATCGAGTTTTACTTTCTTCCCACTTACCACTGCATATAGGTATTCCTCTTAGGAAAACCGCATGGAGAGCAACAATTACATTGTTCTCTTGTGAGTTGTATAAGTACTATACTTTGGTTTCCCTAAGATAACCCACAAATTTGGCACTTATCCGATTTGGGTTCTAGTTTGGTATCATCCAAACATATGCATAGCATTCCCAAATCTCTAGGAATGAGAAAACCCAGTTTCTTTCCTGTTCATATCTAATATTAATTCTGTCAAACAGATTTTCATTGAACCTTATTCAAATAAGTATTGCACTGATTAATGCATATCCCTAGAAGGAAAATGGTAGCTCAGAGCGACTCATAATTAACCTTATCATGTCCAACAAAATTTGGTTTCTCTGTTCGGACACACCGCTCAATTGAGGTGTTCCTGGAGGAGTCCATTGTGAAAGAATACTATATTCTTTCAAGTAATCGAGAAACTTATTGCTTAAGTATTTACATCACGGTCTAACTGTGATAGTTATTACTTTAGCCGATCTGTTTGTCTACTTCGCGTCGAAACTCTAAAAGTTTCTGATTTATGTTTCAAAAGAAACACATAACCATAATGCGATGCCACATCCGTAAAGGTTACGAAGCGTTCATATCCACCTCTACCCTAGCTAGACATGGGCCCACTTACGTCACTATGAACGAGGGCTAACAGATCGGTGCCACTTGTTCTTTTACCAAGTAAAAGGTGTTTTAGGCACTTTGCCTAATAAACTAGATTCGTAGACATCATTTGAATAGGATCAAATTCGTCCTAGTATCCACTCTTCAAAAGTGTGGATATACGAGTCTTGTTTAATGTGTCCCAGACAACAATGCCACAAATAAGTCTCATATGACCAAATCAGTTTGAGCTATTTGTTTGTCATGTTATATGTTTGAGATTGATTTATATTCAAAATATAAATAATGTTATTCACATCTAATGTGTTTATCTCAATATCATCTTTATAAAATAAAACACTTTAGTGTTCTAGAATATAAAGGTATACCCGCAATGAGTTATACTCTGATATAGAGATAATGTTTCTAGTCAAACTAGTTACATTATAACAGTTTCCTAATTTAAGAACATACCCAAAGGGTAGTTCCCAAACTTAGGATTCTACGGTTAAAACAGCGACTCTCGTCCCGTTTCCGACTCGCAGGTCAATCTCAACTAAAGTCAGTATCCTGCTCATCAGCAGATTCTGTACACCAGTACATATTTATGTACCACATCTAGTATCCAAATCCAACTTTGAAACTAACAGTGAACATGTTTATGACAAACATACTTGAAGCTGGAGCCTTGCCCCGCCTTTACTTCATTCATGTCTGCCTTGTCCATACGGCAGTCACTCATCCAGTGACCCCATTTGCCACAGTTTAGGCATACATCTTGGGATATATCATTTGTCTTCCTAAAAGACTGTAATGATTTTGCCTTTTCCCCTTTAGAAGCTCTGGCTCTGCCTCCTAGAGCATAGCCATCAACTCTCCAAGAGTTTACTCTTAGTTCATAATGAACCTTCCCCAGCTTTCAGGTAGAGACTATAAGATCAAATCTTTGGCAGTCTCAGCCACGTAGGTAATGCCCAGCTAACCTAGCTGATCGATGTCACCAATCATCTGCGACACCTAGTGCTCGACAGATGTACCCTCTGACATACACAAGCTAAAGAGCTTCTTTATGCAATTTTTACTTCTAAGATCTAAGAATAGATCTATGAAGATCTTTAATTTCATCATCATGATATAAGGATCTAATCCTTAATTCTGACGACGGAATTAAAGTGTCATTGCAATAAACATAATGGATTGAGCACTAAAGTTATCATCACATTAATCTTCCAAAGATTATGTTCTACTATTTGCTCAACTCTAGGCTTAGGCCCAAGAGGTTGTTCTATCAAATAGAATAACTTCTCAGTTCCCAGGACTATCCTGAGGTTTTATTCCCAATCTGAAAATTAAAGTCGTTTAAAGACATTTTTACCCAGGTTGATGTTTTAAATGCTAATCTTTCATTTATCTCGATTGCTATAGTCCAACTATCCAATCAATGATTTCAGGTACTATTGAATATAATGATTAATATAGTCTAACTATATAATCAACTATAATTTGATTGGTTAAATTCAAATATATTGATTACTATAATCCAATTATATAATCAACTATAATTTGAAGTAGTTTGAGTACAGTCCAACTGTTTAATTTAAAACAACGATTAAATATTAGTCCAACTAATATATATTTAATTAATGACGAAAAATTAAAATGAGCGCGTATTGGCAAATATCTAGATGAAATTGCAAATTTAATACTTGCCTCCCACTATTTTTCGGCGAGCCTCTAACCCTCTGTTGAGTATTCGGGAAACCTTGTTTCCTAGTGGGCTAGGATTCCGTTAAATAACACACAACCTTTACTTTGGCCAACAAGCTGTATGATATTTAACTAGGTAGATCTCTAAGATCAATTGGATCTCATCCAATTCCTAGATCCAGTAGGTGGACATCCAAATCCGAAACATATATCTAATATATGCCAATATATCCAAAATATTGCCTAACTTTTTTCCTCTAAATCAATTAAGCATTGGCTTTGGCACAACAAACTTAATGATTCCAGTTAAGCGGGACCCATTGACCATGGAAAGCTTCGTAATCGATGTCGATGGACAAGAAGTGATCTTGACTTTGGCCAACAAATCACAACTTGGACAAGACATACGATATGGAACAAAGCCTTCATGATTCAAACACATCCGCGATTGACAAAGGTCTTGACTTTGGCCAACAAACCAGTGCCAATCTTGGATCTGAGAATGAATCATTCAATGGAAGGAAAAACACTTAATATTTGTTGAGGGTTTTTCGCGTAATTGGCAACCAATTAATTATCTTTGATTAGGTCCCATCATACACCCTTAAGCATGCATTCTAAAAGCATAATAAGGCGCGATAAATCAATTAATAATGATATGCGGATGGATATTTAAAACATTTTGTTCCTAGAACAAATCTCTCCCTTTCTTCTCTCCCGCTAGCACAAATCTTACTTCTACCCGATTACATAACACTTCTAAATAAACCTCATTTACATTGAGGGGAATAGGTGAGAAGAGAAATACAAAGAATCAAGAGGTTATAGGCTGGACACGCAGGTCCAATTTAATAAATTCTAAATTTATTACAATAATTTCTAAAATTTCCCTCACTCATCTAATATCCATCTGATATACATTATTCACACATCACATCCATGTATTCACACAAAGCATGTTATCAATCAATCTAATCCAATTAATTAATCTGAAATTAATGACCATCCAATGTTCAAACAACGATTTGATTTGCGCGAGTCCAACTCGTTTTAAGAATAAGTACTCAAAGTACGAATTCTTGAATTATATCAAACTATAATATTAAATCCAATTTAATTTGCATTTAATACTAATTCTAAATTTAATTCCAAATTAAATAATTACACTTTATTAATGAGCCTTTGCGACTTAGATTCTAAATCTAATCATTAACGGGTCTCAAAGCCCAATTAACATCTAATGTCAATTTAATTAAAGTCCAATGGGCTTTCAATTAATTTATAAGGCATGGACTTTGGCAACCAAAACCCAATAAGGAATCACTCTTTGCCAAAAATCAATTTAGGCCCATTAGGCCCAATTAAAATTTTAAAGGCCCATTTAATCATATTTGGACTTTATGGAAATGGTTTTAGGCCCAATTGGATCCAACCAATTAACCTAAACCAAACTTGGTCCAACCAAGCCCATTAAGCCCAAATACAACTTTATTAGCCCAATTCCAAATTTAGCCCAACTAATTAAATTATAAAATTCCAAATTTCACAATTTAATTAACTAAAGTGCATTAGCCATAATTAATTAGTCAAATTAATATTTCCAAAATACCAATTTACTTAAATAATCATGCTTTCTAATTATCAATTCATGTCCAACACAATTGAAGCAAAATCAATCCAAATTCATGCTTTTAAGCTCACGGTAATTAGGGTTTTTCAAAATCGATTTCGATTTCAATCCAATTAAATCTCAAATCAATTTATCCCAAGTCTTCCAACTCATGATCAAAAAACAAAATTACCATGACATTTAGGTCACATACAACTTTCGGCCAAGCCTATTATTTGGGGAAAAATTAATCCAATTCAATTTTCATCAAATTGATCATGCATAACTCTAAGTTATCATCATTCAAGCATACTCAATCAATCAATTTCATCAAATCATGCTCAAATCAATTTTACCCAAATTTTACCCTAAATCAATTTCATGCTTAATCAAGGCTCTGATACCATTGTTGGGTTTTCTTGGTTATCCCAAGATCAATTAAGATATGAAAACATGTGAATACATCAAAGTAAAGTTGCGAAAATACTCACTTTGATCGGATTTGCGATGCGATGAAACACAAAAATTTCTTCAAGCTTTTCCTTCATGGATGACTCTCGGCCAAGCTTCTTCTTTGTGCTCTCCAAGCTCCAAGCTTTGTGTGTGATTCCATGCTCATGAATGGGTTTCCCTATCACCTTTGTAAGACCCATTGGATGTGCTAGCATCATGGAAAAATTTGCCACAAATCTTTCCTTGTTCATCATTGTTGTTCTCGGCAAAGAGAAACAATAGAGAGAAAAAATGGCCATTGGCCGAATGGGAGAGAGAGAGGAGAAGAAGTTGAGTTGTGTATTTGGTTATTTTGATTTCAAAAATCTAATACCAATTACCATTTTCCAAAAAGGTACAAGGCATTTAAGCCTTCCAACAACTCTCATCAATCACAAAGTGACATACATCACATCACTCAAAGTGACTAATGATGTGGCGCTTGATGTGACTTGTGGGCCCCACTTGATTCGAAATATGAGTGGGCCAGCAACACATCCCGGGCTCGGGTTCGCTAATTCCAAATTAACGAATTTTCCGTTGCGACGTAATTAAATCAAATTTAATTAAATAATTATGCCTAGCAAAATTACTATTCATGTCGCTAGCGAATTAATTCTAATTTTAATTCCGCGTCGAAATCTAACTTCGTTTAATATATCGAATATATTATTTTATCGATTAATTCCAAATTAATCGTTCTCTCTCTTTAAATAGTATTTTATCCCAGATAAAATATCTCCGTAATTAATCCTAGATTAATTTTCTCTCTTTACTAATTAATCCCAGATTAATTATGTGCGAGTCATACGTCATCGGTGAATCTTCGGGAAGCGACCCATGAGATACCCGGATATGTTGGCAGTAAATATGGTCGTCGGACTATCCGAACACGTACGTACCTAGTACTACGTTTTTACCGATTTACAAGACATGGTTGGCTTCTAGCAAAGCACCGTGCCTACACAATTCTCCAGAAATATTCTTAAAGGAATATGTAATCTGTATCAGGAGTAGTAAACACAATATTGCGTATTACGATCCAGTATCGGATGTCACGTGTTAGGCCTGGGGCTGGAATTGTGTCTACTCCGTACGAAGCACATATCGGATCTCTGGTAACTAGTCTCTATAATCGGATAAACATGACCTAGTCATATTATCCCGATAGCTGCAGCATATAAGAGCACCAGTTCCGTATCCTACGTGACCATCATCTCCATATGAGTGGAGTGATACTTCCATCTTGACATCACACCCAATACACTATGATTCTCAATATACCCAGAAGAGGCGTACACAGAACTGGTTAAAGCTCTGGACGACCAAAACCAAAGTATATTGATTGTCGCAAGTATTAGTGATGCAAGTCTCAGGTTAAGACCAAATTCACCTACCCTGATTCGGACTTCCATAGACACATAGTCATACTACCAATGGAATTCTGAGGGGTCTATCCAGAGCGAAGCTGTTCCCATACCATCGGTAAACACAACCTCCTATTACACTTGCATGAGTATCCAATACCCAAATATATGAGAACTATGCCGTTATGCTCCTATAACACGCACAAGTGCAATACTAGTCTATTCCGCATTATCGATGTCCAATCTCGATAATACTCCGACTATGGATGTTTTAATGATTAAACCTTCATGGATTGATATTGTCTCATATCTTATCAATCCGGAACTAATCATATGGACTTTTATCATTTATATATCCCGGTAATCCAATTACAAATGATAAAAGAGCAATTTCCTTTGTCACATAGTTAATTTGTACAACAACACCATGTTCTGTACAAATAGTGATGATATGGGTCATAATTGTCCAACAGTTACGCATAGTCATCCCCATGGTCCTGGATCTGTATATGTCCATGTGCACTATGTCTCTCTCTGGATATGCAAAATGTGTATGCATCATCATAACAGCCATATGATCATGCAAGTCATGTGATGAAATGCAATGCCATTACCCATATACACAACTGCAAAGTCAACCACAATCAATTACGAGCTGGTGACATCTCACTCATCCATTATATACAAAATGGGCCCGTACCTCATTTCAACAAACACATCCATATGAAAAATGCTCACACGTATCATAAAACATATCAACATATTTCATACAACTGGTTCCACACTCAAACCAAAACTAAACTGAAATCTGGAAAACTTCGTTAAAACTCTTTACAAAACTTTTACATCTCGTGTACTGAAAATGTGTTCTACTATAAGATATGCTTAACTATGAAAATGTAACGACAGCTTGTACTAAAATTTTCATGCAAATACTAGCTTGCTATCTAGAAGCATGACACTATGCATACTTTCTGAAAAATATGTTTCCATTTATGCTCTTTACGAATCTCATTGACAGCACGTCTAAAAGCTCTCATTTCATGCTTTTTAAGACTCCATAACTATTGATACATATATCTACGAGTCTATAGTCTATACACACATATATATACATATATAAGCATACTGATAAGTGTGGTTTATACCTACTTATTCCGACATCCTTAGCCTATTATTTTGTTATGTTTCGAATCATTTAATTATTTTATAGTTTATTTTATGTCTTATTTGTAGGAAGTATTATAACATCAAGAATGGATCAATGACGTCTGTTTAGGGACATATTGGGAGCATCGGACTCAAGAAGCAGTAAAAACCAGCATCAGATGCGCACTGAAATTAAAAAACGGCCAAGTATTAGCGCTGCAGTGCCCAGAATTGAAAAGAGTGACGTGAGATAACAAAGAGAAGCTATCAATGTTGACCAAATCAAAAGCAAGGAAGTGGGCCCCTAATCTTCCAACATTGTGTAACAAAAGTGGCGTGAGACCAGCCACCATCGTTGACCAATGAATGAATTTGAAGAGATATTAAAGGCATGTGGGCCTTTGTTGTTTAAAAGAATGAAGAAAGCAAAGTGCATGTGTTCACGTGAAAAATAGATTAAAAAGAATGAAGAATCAGACACGTACTCCATGATTTAATTATTAGGGTTTTTAAAATCCCTAATGATACCCAATGACTCACTGCCTCCACTATAAATATAATAGTCCATCAAACACTCAGGGGGAGGCTAATACAGAGCACAAAACACAGAAATAAATATTTTTAGAGATCTAAGGAAAGGATTTGAATAGCGACAAGAGGAGACAAAGGCTGTGACATCCGAGGAGGAAGAGATTCAATTCGGGTTTTATCTTCTTGTTTCTTTCTTAGAACTCTAATGATTTCCATTAGATTCATGAATTGTTTATCATTGATTTTATCTTTCATCATGAATTAACTCCTTAATTCTGGAGAATGATGTAATCTATGCTTGAACCTTGTATTTTGTTTACTAATTTTGTTATGAAGTTTTATTAATTTATTTATATTCTTTTGAGTTTAATGCTTCTTGATTGTTGGCCACAATTGAAGATGATGAATGTTTAGAATCTATCACTCGAGAGAGGGGATTTTGAATAGATCTAGAGAATATGACCTAGGATTTTATAGAGTTCGAGAGAATCTGTAGTCCTTTGAAGTTGTTAATATAGAATCACAAAGCGTAATGAGTTGTTAACTATTGGATTTTTATAGAGATATCGAAGTCTGTAGTTGATGATATTTTCACTGATGCTCGAGAGAGGGAGTGGATATTTTCGGAATCTTGACTTATAAATAATATAATTGAACAAAGATTAATTGGCATTACAAATACATAGGTGACAGCTAAGTGAAATCAGGATCCAGAATCTCTATTGTATTAGTTCCTCCTATCAAATTATTTTTATATTTATTTATTTACCAAAATATTTATTATTTATTTTCTAAATAAAGTTAAGATTATCAATTGTAGTACTTAATGCGAGTTAACGCAATCCCTGTGGGTTCGACACTCTTAACTCATTTATACTAAAACTTGACACCGTACACTTGCGGTACGATATAAAAATATCACAATAAGTTTTGGCGCCGTTGCCGGGGATTGTTGGTTTAATTCACATTAATACTACTACCAAGTAATTTTAGCTTTAATTTAGAATTTTTTTTTTTTTTTTTTTTTATTTTTTTATTTTTATTTCCTTTATTTTTGTCTTAAGTTTTATTTTTGTTTTTATTTCTTATTTTTTATTTTATTTTATTTTATTTTATTTTTTTATTTTATTTTTTTTTCTTACTAGGTGAATTTGAAAAGAAGCAATGACAGATCCTGTTAGTGCACTAATAGCTCAAGTATCGTCCCTCACGACTCATCTAGCAGTATTGACAAATCAAATGGGCCAACCGTCTATTAAAGTTGTTTATGCTAATGGAATGCTTTTACCCAACAGAGGAGCAGGATTTGAACAAGTACAGTATGTGAACAATCGGAACTTCAACAACTATAGAGGCAGTCTTATGCCTAATTATTATCATCCGAATTTTTCAAATGCTGATATGGAAAATATTTTGCAACCTCCTCACGGCTTCAATTATCCAAGAGCTGAGCAGAAACCTTCCTTAGAAGACCTCATGAGCACATTTGTAGCTACAGCTTCAAAGAGGTTTGAGAAGAATGAGTCTAGGCTAAATAACATCGAAACACAAATGGGCAATATAGAGGCAAATATGAAATCTTTAGAAGCGCAAATTGGGTTGCTTGTTCCTTCCATGGCCAATCAACAGATATGGGTGTTTCCGAGTGATACTGAAGTCAACCCCAAAGAGCAATGTCAAATCAGAACCTGTAGGAGTGGAAAAGAGTTTAGAAACACCTCTCAGGACTTAGGCTGTAAAGAAGATGAAATGGTATTTCAGGAGGAAACAGTAACGGATGAAGAAAACAAATGTGAATTGATAATGAGAGGTCAAAATGAAGAAGTCACCTTCAGTATTTTCAGAGCCATGCCGAGCCCTCAAGGTGATATAGAATGTCACAGGATAAATACAGTAGAAAAGGGAGTTGTAAACACGCAGGGTGAATCATTTCAGCGACCTATGAGCATAATATAGCCATGCATAAAGGAAGATTCTCTGCAGCTAAACCTGAAACCATTCCCAAAGCACCGTAAAAAGAGGAAAAGAAAGGCCAGTTCTCACTTGGAGATGATCCATGGAAGGTTAAAAAGGAAGCGGAGCCAATTTTGCCGAATGTGCAGTCCGGAATTTCCAACTGGGGGACAATCTACATATCCTGGGGGACGATCTATGGATAAATTACCACAGCCTGCCAAGCTATCTTTTTCATGTCATAAGAACCGGTGGATACCAAAGAAGAATGAAGATGAGATTACCCGGTTCACTACGTTTAAACCACCATAACCATTTGGGTGGTTGCGTCTGGCTGAAGACGTTAAACTAGCGCTAGCGGGGAGGCAACCCTTGCATTTAATTGCATTTATTTATTTTCCTTATTTTTAATTTTTAATTTATTGTGTGCTATTTATTAATTTGCATGTTATTTACGCAGGTAGCACGAGACACACAACACCCGCGCAACCAAATTCTAACCAGCAAGAGCCTGATCAACTCCATGCACGGTAGTGTTGTTCCTCACTCTTGTTCTTTAAATTTTTATCTTACATTGAGGACAATGCAAATTTTAAGTTTGGGGGTGTGTGCATGCTGTTTACTTGCTATTTAGTTGTTTAAATTTATTGAAAAAAAAAATGTGTTTTAGTGTTTGATAGTAAAGCATAAATCATGTGATAATATTGTTTGTTTATGGGTGAAATTTTAGAAACGATAAGTGCCCGATTTACTTTTATCTGATGCCTTGAATAACTGATCTATGTTAGACTCATAAGCACTTAAAAACATGTTTTTAGCAGTGAAAACTTAAGTAGTTGACAAGGTGACTAGTTAAAGAAATTTCATGTCGATGAATGACCGTTTGCTTAGATATCTATCTTGATTTGCTAGTGTTATGAAGTATGGTATAGCTAAAAAGAAAAATGTCTCTAAAGAAAGAAAATAAACCACCTATAACCGATAAGCGTGAAGCTACCCATGGGCGAGTATTAGGACCACCATGAGGAGAAATGCTACTTTAAAGGGTAGGTGAGTTGAAAAAAAAAATGCAAAAAGAGAAGTAAAAATAGACAAGAAAGAAAAAAAAAATCATACCATACTGAGCACGAAATAAAGCAATTATCGAGCATAATTGAGATATCTAGGTTGGTTTGACCCATCAATTCTAATTTCTAAACGAAATCATTAAGTTGGCTTACTTATGAGTCGAGCTGTGAACGAACCTTTACACACACACACACACACTGTGAGTCTAGCTTAGATGATTTACTCAAGAATTTAGATTTGAGTCGCAATTGCGTACTTTGAAAGTTCTCTAATTTCATTTATAAACTTTCTTTGAGGAAAATCTTATGTGCAACTATCAGGGACTATGTTTTGTTAATTTTTATATTTTTGCATGATTGTGTGTGAATGACGTTTGTGGGTGTCGTCGCTGTAAACCCTCACGAGACTATAACTCGTCCACTAGGGCCGCCTCGGGGTTTAAAGGCTTGTTGCATATGCTAAATGCAATCGTGATCCCTACGAAAGTGGCTTAGTTAATTTAGTAATTTTTATTTGTTAATTTTAATTTAGTTTTTATTTTATCTTTTGCTCGGGACTAGCAAAACCTTAAGTTTGGGGGTGTTTGATAAGTGTGGTTTATACCCACTTATTCCGACATCCTTAGCCTATTATTTTGTTATGTTTCGAATCATTTAATTTATTTTATAGTTTATTTTATGTCTTATTTGTAGGAAGTATTATAACATCAAGAATGGATCAATGACGTGTGTTTAGGGATATATTGGGAGCATCGGACTCAAGAAGCAGTAAAAACCAGCATCAGATGCGCACTGAAATTAAAAAGCGGCCAAGTATTAGCGTTGCAGTGCCTAGAATTGAAAAGAGTGACGTGAGATAACAAAGAGAAGCTATCAATGTTGACCAAATCAAAAGCAAGGAAGTGGGCCCCTAATCTTCCAACATTGTGTAACAAAAGTGGCGTGAGACCAGCCACCATCGTTGACCAATGAATGAATTTGAAGAGATATTAAAGGCATGTGGGCCTTTGTTGTTTAAAAGAATGAAGAAAGCAAAGTGCATGTGTTCACGTGAAAAATAGATTAAAAAGAATGAATAATCAGACACGTACTCCATGATTTAATTATTAGGGTTTTTAAGATCCCTAATGATACCCAATGACTCCCTACCTCCACTATAAATCTAATAGTCCATCCAACACTCAGGGGGAGGCTAATACAGAGCACAAAACACAGAAATAAATATTTTTAGAGATCCAAGGAGAGGATTGAAGAGCGACAAGAGGAGACAAAGGCTGTGACATCCGAGGAGGAAGAGATTCAATTCGGGTTTTATCTTCTTGTTTCTTTCTTAGAACTCTAATGATTTCCATTAGATTCATGAATTGTTTATCATTGATTTTATCTTTCATCATGAACTAACTCCTTAATTCTTGAGAATGATGTAATCTATGCTTGAACCTTGTATTTTGTTTACTAATTTTGTTATGAAGTTTTATTAATTTATTTATATTCTTTTGAGTTTAATGTTTCTTGATTGTTGGCCACAATTGAAGATGATGAATGTTTAGAATCTATCACTCGAGAGAGGGGATTTTGAATAGATCTAGAGAATATGACCTAGGATTTTATAGAGTTCGAGAGAATCTGTAGTCCTTTGAAGTCGTTAATATAGAATCACAAAGCGTAATGAGTTGTTAACTATTGGATTTTTATAGAGATATCGAAGTCTGTAGTTGATGATATTTTCACTGATGCTCGAGAGAGGGAGTGGATATTTGCGGAATCTTGACTTATAAATAATATAATTGAACAAAGATTAATTGGCATTACAAATACATAGGTGACAGCTAAGTGAAATCAGGATCCAGAATCTCTATCGTATTAGTTCCTCCTATCAAATTATTTTTATATTTATTTATTTACCAAAATATTTATTATTTATTTTCTAAATAAAGTTAAGATTATCAATTGTAGTACTTAATGCGAGTTAACGCAATCCCTGTGGGTTTGACACTCTTAACTCATTTATACTAAAACTTGACACCGTACACTTGCGGTACGATATAAAAATATCACAATAAGTTTTTGATAATCTTATACAATCAGCTATCATACCTTGTCTACTTAAGGCAAGATCACATTGTGGTACTTACCTGGGGTTCATGCTATCCTTTCTCTTTCCCCATCTGTAACACAAAATACAGACGGTTAAGGTCGTTAATCATGGAAAATTTATTGAGAGCATAAACTCCCCAACTTTCGAGGAAAATCCAAGTTAAATATGTTTTCAGTTTCATTACTCATAATACATCCAATACCCATATTACGTCATTAAACATTGGTCTATATCAATCCAGTAGCTCAAATATGTAAATTACGTGTTTTCGAAAAATCTTCCAAAAATTTTCCGAAAAAACCTGCGGAATGAACCTAAGCCCTCCGAACCTCTCTGGAATTACTCAAATAAAATCGTATGATCGTATCATCATAATTAATCTATATCCTTAATTACTTTTGTCAAAGCACAAATTCGAGTGAAACCTGATTTTATCGGAAACTCGCTTTATTTATCGGGTCGTTCAAATTCGCTTCGATTTCTCTCGGATTCTACCAAATGTACATACTCAATATATTAATACTCAAACAATCATTACGCTACTCTACGAAGCTACTAGAAACATCCGAACATTTAACGAAAAACTTGAAATTAAAAATTTTTACTGAGAGGTCTTACCAAGATTTCGATGGCATATACGGACACCAAATGATCCCACGAACGCGCTAGAATCGACGGAATTCCGATCAGAGCTACTGTTCATCCGACTTTACTATTCACTATCACTTCTTCTCCTCATTTTACTTGCAACCTTGCACGGAATGGAAAATCCTTCACCGCTAACTTGTAGTACTCTCCAATAGCTTTGATTTGGTGAGCCGCTCGGGTCATGAATGAAGCGAGAAGCCGGGATCGAAGTACCCATTTATTTACCTTCTTCACGTTATCGCCGGATTCCGGTATCTCTTGGCCAGCCACCGGCAACTGGAGGATTGGGTAGCTCGGGCGCATCTTTCCAGGGTAGTGCGCCCGCCAACGGTGACCGGGGTGTGGCCAGCGCAACTAGAAATCGGTGGAGCGAATTTCAGGGTTGGGAGGTCGAGTTTGAGGGATTGAGAAGTTTTTTCATTTTTGGAAATTTCAAAAAACTATGGGTATTTATAAAGAATTTTCAGAAATTTACAATCTGACCCCCGAAAATTACTGTCAGGCCCCTTTCATAGGGCTTTCAGAGAATTTTATATTTTTGAAGCCCTTCTAATGTAAATTTTGAAACGTGTTCAACATGAAAGTTGTTCGTCTCGGAAAAATGAGTCTGATGGTTCAAGAATCAAATAAATCGAAGTTTGTTTGTTGTCTCCATAGCCGAACCAACAAACTTCATTCGTATAGAATAATATACATAAATCACGTAAGCGGTTCTTTAATGTTACGCGATTTCCAATGCATCAAATCTCTATTTTAAAATATTGCGAGCTATATTTCAACACTTAAACTCTTATTCTCCAATATAGTCTCATTTCAAGACCCGATTTGCAATATAAAATCCTTCCGGAAGAGTTTCCGAATTTCTGGATATTACAAGGTAGAACAACATTTTGCTCTGCCACTGTTTGAAGTTTTTTCTACCAAACTTTACCGATTTATCTCCATGAGCTACCGGTACTGTGATATTTCAACTAACCATGAGTAACAGAAAGTTTCATACAAGACAAATCACACAAAGATCAACTTTATGATCATGTTTATGTGTTACACTAAAATTCTACTTATTATTATTTTGGATTGAAGTACCAAATAATACAAGTCCATGAATTTTTGACTAAATGTTTCTTATGATAGGTGAATAAAGGAAAATTCTTAAAGGACGATGGGGGTCTGATGTAACCACTTAAGTTCATGCCCACTTAGGCTCTTATCGCCATGGTGCCATAATTTCATTAAACACTTTCTCAATAGAAAATCTTAGGTATTCAATCTTTAGTGTTTATATTTTCAATTTCAACTACAACAAGTTTTTAAATATATGTATGAATATTTATAAATTCAATCAAGCTTGGATGAAATTACTTGTGTATAACTATACTTTAACTCTCAACCAAGTATGCAACAAATATTAAATAATTTCAACTTTATCACATAATCTACTAGGTGTATGCATATGATGATTTAACAACCTAATATTAACTAAAATCTATACTACCAAGTTTACATAAATTCAGTATATGATTTTACTAAGTTAATGATATTCTAAGCATATATTCTATATTACCAAATTTCATAGCTAAGACATGTATATCATATGATAATTATCTAGTTAATATATGTTTTTATAAAATTTATAGATTAGGTTAAGTCTATGTTATTATTCTAAATCTGAAATTTTCCATATGTGACTTGAGTTAGTGTCGCGTTCGTTTAGCCGTTCGAACGAAACTACGAAATATAGGATTTTTCCTTATGCGTTCATCGGGCGTTCGAACGCCCTTACGTAATTTTCATGCACATAACACATTTTCCAGGAAGACGAACATTAAAACATGCAAAAACAGAGTTAACAACACATGTAAATTAATAAGTTCTTAAGATTGTTGTCTATAATGTGTTATTAATCAATTTAAACATGCATCATACAATCAAGTTTCCACTATTAAAGCATGAACATGGAGATTTAGAAAAACCTGAAATTTGTTAAAGAAGATGAAAAATTTAAACCAAGCCGAGATTCCTTTATCATTAAGAACTTATTAGCCCTGCCTCGGTGCTCTACAGATGTCTTGTGACTAACGTTCTCCCATATTACTTGGTTGCTACTTGTAGAAGGGGCACTCATTTCTCCAAGAACTTGAACTAAGGAAAAATTGTGGAAACTCTTAACTCTAGACTTATGTTTGTAAGTTTGTAAAAAATGTGAAAGAATGAATGATTAAAATGGATCCAAATGCCCTTTTTTTATATAGGCATGGATGAGTGCCTTGGTGGGCATCATTTGGTTTAGGGTGTAACCCTCCTAAAGATTATACATCTTCCTAATGCCCTTTTAAGCCTAGAGTTACATTCTTTCACTTTATGAGATATATCCCTATATTTATATATATATATATTAAGAGAATTTCCTATAATAAATACTCTTTAGTGATTAGAAAATCACAACAATATTTCCCTAACGGTTCAAGCTGTAATATAAAAATCCAATTTTCTTATTCATAAGAATTAAGGTTTGCTGCTCTAGAAACATTTCACCTCTAGGAATTGATCACTATTGGTAGTATTAGGCGCATTTCACTACTGTAGCATATATATATATTTTTTAATACATAGCTTTTTTCTAACTACTATTATACATGGCAAAAAAGCCCGGCCCAAGATGAAAAAAGCAAATAAATAAATAAATATTTTTATTTATAAAATATTTATATTTATATAATAAATTTTTTATTTTTTATTTTTTTATAATAAAAAATCGGGCCCGGGCCGGGCCCGGACCGGGTTTTTCCCGGCCCGGGTCTAAATTTTTTTTTTGCCTGTATCATATTAATTATTAACTAATTTCTCACTTTTAGAATGTTTCCCAAACTGGAAAAAAAAAATTTGAAACACGCGAAACATGCTACAGATCAAAAATTTAATATACCGCCAAGAATAAAAATAAACGGGCACCATATCTTTACACTCAAAATTTATATTCTTCACTCTTTCTCATTGTCTTTCTTGACTTAAGGAGTCATTTTTTTGTATAATTAAAAATATGTGAGATATAATATTTGTAATATTTTTTTAAATATAATTATCATTTATTTAATAATTACAATATATTTTAGCATGCATGACAAGAGATTATTAATTATTACATGGGTATGTGGTAGCACTATTGCATTATAGATTTTTATTTAATTTATGATACATTTCTTTATTATGCAAATAAATCTTATGCAAATAAATCTTTCAAACTTAAATAAATAATACAAGTATATGTATTAGGTGCTCTCAAGGGACGTGGTTTTGTGACAAGTGACTTAAAATTTATTTGTCAGATCCTAGGTTCGAGTTCATGCGATGCATTTCTTGTAAGAATCTGGGACAATCGGAAGTTTTACTTGCTCCGTTTAAGTCCGGATCGGGCTGTTTGGCGGTGGGATTTTCAATATTTCCAAAAAAAAAATCGGTTTCGATTCGATTTTGGACAAAACCGAATTTAACTGAAAACTGATCGGATGGCTTGGGGTCAAATCGAATTGAAGAACTGAACCGAACTCTTCAATTCAGTTCATGGTTCGATTCAGTTTTCTCCTCGACCGATCTGACTTGCTAGGGAGTCAGTAATTTACAGTAGAGTTTTGACCACTCATTTTGACAAGAATGTAGTTCTTATAGCGAGTCAGTAGGTTATCATTCTTGCTAGGCCTGCGGTTTCGGAATTTTGTGGATAAACTAATTTCTGATGTATTTTGCGGCTGAGGTTGATGCTTTATTGCTTATTGACAGGGTCTTGGCGATAATGGCTCTCTCGTGTATTAGCAAAACTCTTTGATCCAAAATATCAAGATGAAAATTCGGATGTTTATTGTTATATATAGACGAAATTTGAGTACAAAATTAATTGAGAGGTAGATTATGATAATGATATAATGAAAACGGTTTAGTTTCATAGATTCGGTTCGAATTTCAAACCGAATTGATCAGAACCAATCGGTTTGATCATAATCAATTGAAAAATTGATTGGTTTCGAAATTTTTTTTTTTTTTTTAGCTCACCCCTAGTCAACATGATGTTGAGAACCTCAACATGAACACCTTAATAATTTTAAAAATATCACAATATGTATCAATTGAGATACAAACTTTGTGAGTTTATCAATGCCATAATTGTTATATAACTTATCTTGTAGGTAAAGGAAATTAAGACAAACCAAATATATATATATATATATATATATATATATATATATATATATCCTTAACAAAACTAAAGGCCTTTGCTTAAGAAAAAAACAAAAACAAAAACAAAAAACCAGCATCCCTAATTCTGGGATCAGTAGGAGAGACCCTTGGGGCATTAATTTTCTTGAAATGTAGCGATCCAAATATCATCTTCAATGCCTATAAATGAACGTACAGCGCCAAAAAGGATCAATGGATAGAGGTGGCAGAACACAAAGTGGTTCCTCAAACGCCTTGCTTGTCCCATAGCAGCATGCATCCAATGCTTGTAGCTCAGTACCAATGGCAGCTGTGTTATTACTCCACTGAGGAATTTCCTGGACATTATTTTGCAGGGGAAGGTGCATCCTGTCTGCAGAAGTATATGCTTGATTTAGCATATTGCCATTTGGTCTCTCGAGCCTAGCCATGGATTCAAGAGCTTCAGTCTGGCTTGGACTAGCATATTGTATAGAATGAGCCACGCCATTGTTATAGTTGCTAGCAAAATCATTATTCTGGCTAGGGTTAGCACATTCTATTGAATCAACCACTCCATAGTTGATATAATCCATTTGATGATAACTTTCTAGGCAATTATTCTGAAGAGGCTGCAGTTGCATGTTTTCAGAATACGCATCAATATTTCTGTAAGAGTTTCCTGCGGAAGATTGAGCTTCAAACTGGGACATAATGCCAACTGGCTTTTCCATCCCAATGATAGGGTTTTCAGATTCTACATGCATAGGATCATCTTGATGGTCCTGCTGCTCCTTTCTAACTTTTTTGTATATCCTACATAAAACCATATCCAACTGCAAAACAAGTAAAAAAAATTTATTTACTACCAACTCCTAAATATTAAAAGTCAAGAATTTATGTATATTAAGAGTTCACTACAAGTTTGTATTGATCAATTATGCACTTGTCATAAATCTATATAGATGTTTTATCTATCACGAAATGTATGACAACTAAAAGCTGTCACGAAATTGAATCTATCATGTGACGGGTTCGAATTTTATGGTAATAATTTTTTAAATATATTATATTAGAAATTTAAAATTGAAATAAAAAGAAGAAGTTAAAGAAGGTACCTTCATGTCGTGGGTTCCATCCCTTTTACATGGAGGTGGATTATCAACTCTAAATTCATGCATGATCCAATTGGTCTTCTCACCTTTAGGATCAGTTGCCCTCTTGTAGAAAACTAATGTTTTTTTGAATCCAACAACTTCATCTTCAAACATGACTTCATTGTCAGCTGCACTTGCCTTCCAATATCCAGAACCAGAACCAATTACACGGTTTGGTCGGACTCCGTTCAGATACTTCCTATCTCTCTGGGTAAAGAAGTACATCTCTTTCTCTCTACGTTCATTATACATCACTGTTTGTAAACCAAAAAAATAATAAGTTAATATTAAGATAAATACAATACTTAAATTTGAAAAATTATTGGGTGATCCAAAAGTATTGCTTCTTTTCCATTCACTCATTGCCGCGCGCACGCGTAGCAAGGATCGAATGGAAAAGAGCAGTGCCCCCAATGCTACCTCCAGGATTCAGTGGGATTTATTAGGGTTTCTGGTATAATATATTGATACCTTCAAGTTGCTCGGGAGTGAAATCGTACAGGTTAACGTGCATGATCCTGTTAGGAGGCAAAGGCTCATTCTTCACTTTCTTCTTTAAATAGTAAACGAGAAGCTCCCAATCAAAAGGACGAAACCTGTATCCAGAAGGCAAATTTTCCAAATTCATGTTATTTTTATATGAGAAAACATTCACTAATTTAAGAGAATGTGTGTGCATGTAAACCTATTAAGGAAATAGTAGGGCTGTATATATGCCCTACTTTGTATTTCAGTCTTCGATTCGGTTTTCTTTATCCTAATGGGATTTGGTATATATATCCAATCAGATTTAGGTAATGACTTTAGAGATAATTATTATTATTTTTGTTTATTTTATTTTACTTTCGAGATAACTCTTTTATTATTTTTCAATTATTTTGTTTTGTTTGAAACAATAGCTGCATGCAATAGCAATTGAAAAATACGCGGCTAACACGAGGCATTATTTGGTGTAACCGAAGTATGAGTGACGTGGTATCACCAATAAATAAGTAAATTATATGTATGATTTGATACTCATTTTTAGTTATTTTAAATATTTTAACACATATGATAATAGATTATTGGATTATTACACGAATAACGTGATATTTCCATTATATTGTAGATTTTCTCGACTAATAGAGCCAGGTGGGCAATCTCATAAAATTATTCCACATACATCAAATTTTCCTTCTTAATACTATTTGTCGATTAGGATTCAATTCAATGGTAAGGAAATCAACTATCAATATTTATTTAATGTGGTTTTATATGGATCTCACATATCTATTAATTATTGATTAGCACTGTGTTCTAATTAAGTGTTATCATCGCTATAATATTGGTCAGTTAAAAATTAATGAAACATTATGTGGAAACACAGGTAAAATCCTTTTTTCTCCCCTCGAGTTTTTTGCGATTACCCAGTTCTTCCTCGTTTTTTCTGAAAATACTTGAAAATGAAACAATGTGTTGACGGTTGTTTTTGTTCTATGAGTAATTCGGGAAAACTCATTTCTCAAACAAATCTCCCCCAAGTAGTAAATTTGTTTGGTTTGTTGGAAACCAAATGCAAACTTAACATGCAGAAAGAAAGCACACATAGAAACAAAGGATTTAACGTGGTTCGGCGGAATGGATCAAACCTACGTCTCGGGCACAAGGGAAAATGAAGCTTTTATTACTAGCTCCACTACAAGAAAAAAGGCTTTTACTGATACTAAATTAGTGTCAGTAAAGGGTTTTACTGACACTATATAAATGTGTCAGTGTTGCCGCAGCCAGAAATCACTGACACTAGTTTCTAGTGTCAGTGATTCTTAGTGTCAGTAAACGTTAATACTGTAGTATCAGAAAATTATTGACACTATGGTATCGGTAATCTCTCACACTATTTTAGTGTCAATAAATTATTGACACTATATCATCAGTATTTAGTGATACTATAGTGTCAGTAAATTTTGTTACTGCAGTATCAGTATATCGCATATATTTGATTTTTAGTGTCAGTAATTATTGTTACTATAGTATCAATATCCGTCAATATCTTTTAAAATTTAAAAATCGTATTATTTCACAATTATATTTCTTATTTTTTGTAATTAAATTAATCATAAAATATATATATATAATATATATATATATATATATATATATATATATATACCAACTCAATGAAATAAAAAACTAAAAATTACATTTATATAAAATTCGCAATATAATAGATTAATCGTATTAATCAATTCAACAGTATCACATGATGAATACAAAAACTCCATAGACAATCTTTAAATTAACATATATATATTTCAAAAACTACTCTTAAAGTCCCATCAAAATGTCATGCCCCCACCAAAATTCATGATACTTGTTGAGAAGCCTGCAACAATCCCCCAACAATATGATATCTGGCACAAAATCTGAAATTATAAACCAAATGTTAAGAATTAGATGGACTTCCAAAAAAAATCGATATCTTCATAAATAAAAACATTAAATACATCCAATTAAAAATACAAAATATAACCCTAATCTAATTTTTGTCACATAAAGCACTTATTGACAATAACCATACCAACAACCTAAGAGCATGCATATAAAAAACCAAATGGCATCCATAATAACAAGTTGTATCTTTCATACCGCTACATAATCACCAAAACAAACAAATCAATAACACACACACACACACAACACACACACACACACACACAACACACACACACACACCACACACACACACACACACACATATATATATATATAGACGGACATAAAACTGAAATAAAAGGATCTCATGAACCAGATGAAGTTTATCAGATGACATGATCTAATACTGTTTCCAAATGCAGGAAGCAAATCAAGATGACAAGATAGTTGTTCATTATGGAATTCCTGGAACTAAAAGTTCAAAGCTCAAAATGTACTAGAATGTAACATTCCAGGTAATTGCCATAAAAATAGATGAGATAAACATGTTAGATCTCAATATATCAAATACTGCTTCCATAGCATTCTTACCCACTAGCAAAACTCACAAATAAAACAAATTAACCCACCAAATTAAACCCATCAGGGCATAAAACTGAATAAAAGATATGATTCATATTGCTTTCACTGAAGTAAAAAATCTGGGGAAAAAATTCTAAGCTAAAAGTAGAAACAAGAATGTATTAATTTACAGAAAAGAGAAATACCATACTACTTCATTAACTCAACGAACAATAGCTATGTTGTCCTTGTCATTTGTATTCTGCAAGAATAGAAGATTTCCCAATATGTCATGAATTAAAGTGAAAAAATAGGGAAGTTTTCAAATGACTCTTGTAAGTTTGTACCATCAATAACTCCAGCAAGAATGTCTTCTTTGAATACTGCACACCGAAGAGATGTGACCAACGTTGATGCTGGCTGTGAATCCTTTTTCCACTCGTTTCTTCCGTCCAATACCTGTTTACATATACTTTTGCTCAATTTCAGATTACAACTAGTTGATGGAGCAAACATCCTCAAGAAAGGCCTTAGCAAATCATTCACCCCAGAGAGTTTTACATTGCCTGACTCTATGCCAGAATCCTGGTTGCATTCTACAGGAACATTCTTGCCAGTTGATCCAATGTCTGCAGCTTTATCACTGTCTGTATTTGTAGTATGGCCACGGCACTGCCTTCACTCTGATCATGTCCACAAATAATGAGTACTCATACTGCAAGTACATATTTAAGGAGTTTATCCCCAAAAATAAAATAAAAACATCCATTACCAATAACAAAAACAAAATAGTAACACTATATCCAATGACATCCGAGTAAGCCGCTCCAAAAGTATAACAATAAACGAGGAACAGATCATAGTACAATGTCACTTGCAATCAAATTTGCTAAGATCTTATATCACCAATCCAAAAAAATCTGAAACAGTTTCTGGCATAAGGAAAGGCAATACCTGTGCATGCTTGATCTTGCATACAATTGCACTAATGGCCTGGTCTTTCAGGGGAAAATTGCAGTGTCTGCTTGATCCAATCGAGAAATTCGAAGTACAAATAGATATGTTTGCATTCTGCAGCAAATAAAGTACCTCAATAATCAAAAAACACAAATACAACACAAGACAAAACTCAAAAAAAATGATACCATATAGTATAAACAGGTAATGGTAAACAGCTACTTTAAGAGTCATATTAAAACCAACAGCAAAAAAGATTAGACACAACACTAAGAATTAGAATGACCTGCCCAGACTGTGATAAAAGCCTGCACCAGGGTGTAGAAGTCTCGAAATTCGGGTTTTGCTTCTGATATAAACTCCAAGAAGAGAAGGAGCTCCTTGGCTTCTCCATCACCACCGGCGTGGACCCTTCCAAAGCACCAACAGAACCAAAGAAAACAAACAAGCCCATTTAATTCAAATTTAAAATTCACTTGAAAAAACACTTAAATATGAAGAACAAAATACTGCATAAACTTTTTACACGAGCTGAAAAATGAAAACCAACTACCATCAGCAATCGGTGCAGCCACGGCAACAGCTGGCGTGGCCTCCGACTTCTCATCATTCACTCCCTCACCAGCGATCAGAGCATCGCCGGTCCCGCATTCTCCGGGATCTTCCGCCGCCGGAGTACACTCTTCCTTAGAATTCTCCGTCGCCTGCACCGGCTTCACCGCAGCAACGCCATTTTCGACCTAAAATTCCACAAATTCAAAAGTCAAATCCCGTAATTTCACCAAAACAACACAAATTATTCGACCAAAACAAAGGAATCAAAAGAATCGAAACGAATACAAAAACCTTCTGAAGCTTCGGCGACGGAGGCTTATCCTCTGACGATGAAGATCTCTTGCTATTATTACCAGACAGAGAACCACTTCGTCTCGTTGAAACCATCACTCACTGGTTTCAACGAACAATACCATCCATTTTCGAAACTCACAATATCACAAACACCCAAAAGAAGCAAAAAAAATTAACATTTTTCCCTCTATTTTCTCAGCAACAAACAAGAAAATACAGCAAAAGAAAAGGAAAAAAAAAACACAAACCAAAAACTTCGGCAGGAGGTCCCTCATCACGGAAACCACCACCACCGCGGCCGCCTCCACCAAAACGGCCGCCACCTCATCCACCGCGGCCGCCGTCTTTTCCTCCCCTGAAACCGCCTCCTCCTCTCGGGGGTCTCATTTTTTTATCTGTGTTTTGGTTGATTTTAGGAGAAGACTTCAATGGAAGCAGTGTTACTGCGAGTTTGTGACTGTTAGAAGACTTTTGAGCTTAGGGTTTTAATTTAGGGTTTTGAAGTGGGTCATTCGTTGCTAAATGACCATAATATCCCCTGCTTTTCAATCCACCTATTTTTTTTTAAATTTTAAATTTTAATTGCATAAAAAACATTTGCATGTATGGACTCTTAACAGGACTTGAAGCTTTTGAAGGTTGATAATCGAAGTTTGAACTGCTTACTGCTTACAGAGGACTGATGAGAGACCGCCTAACGAGAGTAAAAATTGAAGCCATTGAAGGTTGATAATTGATAGGATGTACTGGATTTTTTTTAGATTTTAGAAATTACAAATGAGAGATTCATATTTGAGAGTAAAGAAGGGGAAACAAAGGCTGCGCGATGAAAAAAAAGGTGGGAATGAGAGGAACCCTAAATTACTAAGATTGATTTGGTAACTATGGTTCAGGTTTTGACCCGACAAATACATATATATTTTTATAAACCGCGGTTTAAGGAACAAAAGTCACGATTTGGCCCAGTGTTAAAGCCTTACAAAAAAAAAAAAAATTATATCAATGGTTACAATTTCGAGTCCCAGCAGACTTAAGGAAATAATTTTTTTTTTAATTTTTTTACTGATACTAAGGTATCATTAATTACTTACACTAAATTTACTGATACTCTAGGGTCAGTAATATATGCGAAAAACGTCACTTCCGCGAGGTGTTGGTTCGACTCCAGACGACTACGCGTTTTTTTTTTTTTTTATTTCTTACTGATACTATTGTAATAGTAATTACTGACACTAAAATCGCTGATACCATAGTGTCAGTAATTATTGATATTTAAGTGAAAAACACGGAAATAGGCCCATTTACACGTCGTTTCTGACACTTTTAGCCTAGTGTCACTAACCTTAGTGTCAGTAAAGGCCTTTTTTCTTGTAGTGCTCGGGTCTGACCGACCTATTTTCTTTCTCTATCTTGTGATTCTTTTTTCTCTCTATTACAAGTTACAAGTGCTTGTGAATAAAAATGATCAACCTTTTACAATGAACTCTCAACCCCTTTATATACTAGGTATAATTTCACTGTTACACACGTGAACGTGCCATCGCCGCGCAGGATCTCTTCCCTAACCACTTTGTGGATTATAGCCCAACCACCTGACACCCTTACGACCTGCCATCTGAATCTCATTAAATTACTCATTCTTGGTAACTGTTACGAGATATTCCCATGTGCCAACCAATATTCCAACTACTCCCACGCGATAGCGTGTGTCAGTGAATAAACTTGCAGCCTTGTTTCGTCCCATCAGCTGCTGGCCTACTTCTATCCCATCAGACCTTGGGAAACCCAAACTTCCGCTTAGGGCTTACGTCGTCCAGACTTGAACATAATTCCACTACCCCGACCTTTCTCCTCGGGCCGCTAAGTTGAGATGATCGACTATAAACTGAAATGATCAACCTGCTCCACCAGGTCAGGTCGGTGCTGAGACCTTCTCTCCCTTCATCTTTCCTGAACATCTTTCCACCTCGGGTCGGGCAGCAAGTGCAAACTAATTCTGATCTTCTCGTCGGGTCGGATGCCTATGCCTCTTGAGCCGGGGCCCCTCTGTCTAATTTCTTATCTTCACAATGACCTTGAACTTTTATCTGTTAAGTGTAAAACCCATTTTACCCTCTTCAAATTTTGAAGTTCCTTGGGGGTGAAAACCACAATCAACACAATGCATCTTGATTATAATATAAGATTATGTATACTGATTTTTCTTTTTAATATTGTTTTTCTCTTTCTTTAATCTGTCCTGGAGCTCTTTTCTTTTTATTGTCTTCCGATTCTCTGCACACCATTGCAATTTTTTTTTGGCATTTTTTAAATGAAGATTTTGGAGTGGAAGCGTTTAAGTTTATATAGGAATTTAAACATAAAAAGATTACTTCTCATCAATTACATCAAGTCATCAAGGAATCATGTACTCTACACGGAAGTAATCATAGGTTAGACATTTCAAGTATATCGTTTGTTGTGATTCTCTGATCACTCTAGAGTGTTTTTGAGGAAAAACCGAAAGCTTTCTATTACTTACAAGAATAGAATACAAGTATTACAACTTAAAGAAGAATCTCACTCAACACTCTCTATACAACTTTGGGATGCCTTACAACTTAATTAGAGCTCCCTTTTATAGGGCAAAAACATGTGCTACAGTACCACACATTTTTGCCAACTTCATCCCTAAAATCATGGCAATCACACCTAAAGTTTGTTGTTTGTTGATGTTTGCTGGAAAAGATGTTATTGTGCATGTCTCATGCATGCTAGTTCTTACAATTATCCTCATCCAGCTGCATCTGAAACAATCATCATCTGACAGCTATCCCGGCTATGTCTCTGCACAGCTCTAGCTTGTCTCGAGTAACCACATTTGTTACTATGTCAGCTGGATTCTCATCTGTATGGATCTTCACTAGTCTCAGCAGTTGTTGATCCATTACTTCGCGTATCCAAAGATAGCGAATATCGACGTGCTTCATCTGGAAATGATACATTGAGTTCTTGCTCAAGTCCAGAGCACTCTGACTGTCACAATGTATCTTGTATTTTGTCTGCCTAATCCCTAACTCTTGGAGAAAATGCTTTAGCCACAACATTTCCTTTCCTGTCTCAGCTATAGCAATGTACTCAGCTTCTATGGTGGATAATGCAATACACCTCTGTAATCTTGACTGCCATGATACAGCTCCCCCTGCAAAAGTGTAGATGAAACCTGATGTAGATTTCCTACCATCAAGATCTCTTGTCATATCTGAATCTGTATAGCCTTCCAAGATTAGATCAACTCCCTCATAGCACAGACGAAACTTCGATGTACCCTTGAGGTACCTGAGAATCCATTTGACCACCTTCCAGTGTTGTTTTCTAGGGTTAGAGAGAAAACGGCTCACTACACTCATTGTGTGTGCAATATCTGGCCTGGTACATACCATTGCATACATTAGGCTTCCAACAGTTGAAGAATATGGTATTGATGACATTTCCTCTATCTCTTTCTCGGATGAGGGGCACGAACTCTTGCTCAATTTGAAATGGTACGCTAGCGGAACGCTGACTGGTTTGGCTTTCTGTATATCGAACCTCCTGATTATTCGTTCAATATAATTTTCCTATGAAAGCCACAACTTCTTGTTCTGTCTGTCACGAACAATCTCCATTTCCAAAATCTGTTGAGCTGGTCTTAAATCTTTCATGTCGAAAGACTTAGATAGTTCATTTTTCAGCTGGCTGATCTTCGCTGCTTCTTGTCCAACAATCAACATGTCGTCCATATATAGTAGAAGAGCAATGAGATTTTCATCTGGAAACCTCTGGATGTATATACATTGATCTGCTGCAGTTCTTTTGTAGCCTTGATCCACCATGAATGAGTCAAACTTCTTGTACCACTGCCTCGATGCTTGCTTGAGCCCGTACAAGCTCTTTTTCAGCTTGCAAACAAGGTTTTATTTTCCTGAAACCTTGAATCCTTCTGGCTGCTCCATGTAGATTTCTTCATTCAAATCAGCAAGAAGAAATTTTGTTTTGACATCCATCTGTTCAAGCTCCAAGTTCAAACTGGCTACAAATCCTAGGATAACTTAGATTGAAGCCATATTTACCACTGGTGAAAAAATCTCATCCAAGTCAATTCTCTTTTTCTGTAGGAATCCTTTGACTACTAGCCGAGCTTTGTGTTTCACCACATTTCCGCTGCCATCTTTCTTGAGCTTGAACACCCATTTGTTCTTCAGTGCCTTCATTCCATATGGAAGCTTGACTATCTCATAAGTGTTATTTTTCTGCAGAGATTACATTTCATCATGCATTGTGTGCAGCCATTTGTCTTTATCTTTATGAGATACAGCTTCGTTTAAGGTTTCTGGCTACCCCTCGTCAGTCAGCATAATGTATTCAGATCTTGAGTATTTGGATGATGGAATCCGGCCTCGCTCAGATCTTCGTACTTGAGGTTCACTGGTTTTTGGAGGTCTGTCGTCATCCAAATCTGTGGATGATCATGTAGCCTCTGATGGAGCAAGTTGCAGCTCTCATTGCTCAAAACCACCTTCCACATCTGGTTCTGCTTCTGGAATGTCTTGCACCCCATCATCATATGTGGCCACTCGTGTTGGTGCTGGGGCTGTGTCTGGATTTACATCAACTTTATCGGCACTGGAATTAGAAGACATCTTGGGCTTTTCAATGTCTTCTATTTTCTGGTCTTCGAGAAACACTACATCTTTGCTTCTGATGACCTTCCTTTCCTTCGGGTCCCATAGCCTGTATCCAAATTCCTCATCTCCATAGCCTATGAAGATGCATGGAGTAGTCTTTGCATCGAGCTTCTGTTTGAGCTCATTGGATCCGTGTGCAAAGGCTAAACAACCAAATATTATGACGTGAGAATATGAGGGATTCTTACCAGACCACACTTTCTCCGGAATCTCAAAGTTCAACGGTACATATGGTGATCTGTTGATCAGGTAGCAGGCGACACGAACAGCTTCTCCCCAGAATGGCTTTGGCAGCTTAGCCATACTGATCATGCTTCTGAATTTCTCCATAATGGTGCGGTTCATCCTTTCAGCGACACCATTGTGTTATGGGGTGCGTGAAACAGTCCTTTCATGTCGTATGTCGTACTGTAGGCATCGAACTCCCGGGAAGTGTATTCTCCTCCATTTTCTGTGCAAAGATACTTCAATTTCTTCCCTATTTCATGCTCGACCATGGCATGGAACAGTCTGAAGTAGTCCAAGACCTGATCCTTTGATTTCAGAAAATACACCCATACTTTCCGAGAAGCATCGTCAATAAAAGTCTGAAAATATTTATTACCGCCTAGTGAATTTACCTCAAATGGACCACAAACATCAGAGTACACCAGACTGAGTAACTCTGATTTTCTTGTAGAAGTGAAATTGAAAGAGACTCTGTGTTGCTTACCGGAATGACAGTGATTACAAGGATCCAGAGCAACATTTTTGGAGACAGAGATTAGATCCTTCTTTGTCAAGGTAGACAACTATTTTTCACTCATGTGACCGAGTCTCTAGTGCCACAGATTTTGAGAAGCCTCCGGTTCAGCTACATTGAGGCTTTCTGCACATATCTTCACATGAGTCTTGTATAGAGTTCCACAAATATGTCATCGGGCGATGACCATGGCATATTTGATCATTCTCCAAGAGCCATTGCTGAAGTGGCTAGCATAACTGTAGGCATTGCATTTTCCCATGTGAAACCCGATGAGGAGTCTTATTTGGAGACAACTACCTTTTGAGTCACGGAAGCCGCGGGAAACGGATATCGGAAGGGGAAATTCAGAATAAAAAAGCTCATTGTCTTCGTTAGTGCTGCGTTCACTACTTCGTTCGAACGGAAAACAGATTGCGGGTGTTCGTGTCGCGTTCGAGGACGCGTTCGAACGGTGTCGGTAATTCTGGTTTTGCTGCTAGCCTCACACTCAGCCCATTTAGCTCCCCAAAGCCCATAAAACACATCCCAAATTAAATAATTAAATAATAAATTAAATATTAAACATTAAAATAAAACATTTAACCATTTACCAATAAAATAAATATTTACCTAACTTAAACTAAAATCATGCCTAAATTAAACAAATCACATACTAAATCAAATATGATCATACCAAATTAAAATCAATCATAACCAATTAAAGCCAATCATATATTTGACTTCCTAATCTAATAAGATAATTACCAATATAAAATATTTGTATTCCTAAACCAACACAAATTAAATATTACAACTTCCTAATTTAAAATATTTTGTCCCCCCTCAATCTTGTGTATACCTTTCTCATCTCTCCTAATTTGGAAACAAGATCTCTTCCTTGTGAGACAAGGTGAAACCCTAGCCATCTTCTATATAAACAACCCCTAACCAAGGCCATTGTCTCCTTGACACACATAATTCACACCCAAACTCTCTTGAAATCTCTCTAGACTCTCTCTACACACCCAAGACTAAACAAAAGAAAAAAACAACCCTTAATACAACCACAAATACATCCCCTAACCACCACTGAAAACCACCTCCAAAAACCCCCCACACATCACCGAAATAGCCACCTATACAGCAGCCCTCTACCACCGAAAATTACCACAAAACCACACTGTATTACACGCCCAAACAGCAGCAAAATCACTAAAACAGCAGCCCAAATCCTTAAAAAAAACAGTAACATAAAACTGCATAAATAATCTTAAAGATAATCACATTTAATTGCACTAAGAACCCACACAAACTTGGAATAGTTCATTGAAAACGTTAAAACAGGTGGCCCGTGCAGTGAGCAGCAAGACCGAGGCCGAATAGGAGTAGAACGGAGTTCGAACCGCAAGCAAAACAGCAAGGCAGTGAGCTAGGACGCTGAACCAGTGAACCAGAAAAGTTGCGGAGCTTTACCCCCTTTTCGATATTCGTGGAACGCGAGTCCGAGAGACAGCTTAAAAGGTTAGACCTGAGGGTATCTTTCACACTTGTTTTCCTTTTCCGCATTATTTATTAAGTATTACTTGTATGATGTAATGTTGAAATGCGTGTTGTGGTCTTTGAGTAGATAATATGCATGAATTATGAGATGTAATATGTTGTGGGTATTGGATGAATGAGAGATGTGTCAACTCTCGCGGTATATCGGATGGAAACCCGGACATAAATTTCATAGCCGATTCCGAATGGACGGTAATATGATCTGTACTCGGGCCACAACTCCACGTACCGCTTGAGTAAACGGCACCATCTCTCTTTCGTTGTGTTGCTTTTGTTTATTTAGTTTTCTTTACTTGAATTCAATGTGTTGTTTGTTTATGCATGATTCAATCAAGCGCATGGGCTTAGTGAATTAGTCCAAAGGCCCTCCATTTGGGAAACAAAGAGCCGAAAAGGCCACCTTTGTGACACTGCTTCGCCGCGCCGGTTGATGTGTGTTCGGTTGGATGCGAGATACGTTCAATCGGGCATACTTAGTTTGATATTATTGAGTTTATCTTTTATGCATGGTTCAATCAAGCGCATGGGCTTAGTAAGTGGAATGAAAGATCCCTTATGGGGAGGGGTTTAAAACCCGTTACCACGATGCTTTGCCGCGCCGGTTGATGTGTGTTCGGATTGGACGTAAGATGTGTTCAATCGGGCATACTTGGTTGGTATGATTGGTTCTATTTTTGTATGTGTGATGTGACGCGCATGGGCTTAGTACGTTGGTCTAAAGGTCCTCTCTTTGAGAGATCAAGAGCCCCAAAAGGCCACCTTTACGGCAGTACTTCGCCGCGCCCCTTTATTTTGTGTTTATGTATTGCATCCTAGTTCATGCCTCAGGTCCGTTTACGTTCGAACGCGTTTACGAACGCAACTCGAACGCGCATACAATTTTCCTTATCAGCATCAGGTCTCATTTCCGTTCGAACGCGTTAACAAACGCCATACGAACGTGAGCATTCTGTTTCATTTCCGTTCGAACGCGTTAACAAACGCCATACGAACGCGAGCATTCTGTTTCATTTCCGTTCGAACGCGTTAACAAACGCCATACGAACGCGAGCATTCTGTTTCATTTCCATTCGAACGCGTTTACGAACGCTACTCGAACGTGAGCATTCTGTTTCATTTCCGTTCGAACGCGTTTACGAACGCTACACGAACGTACACACACTGAACTGAGTCTGTCTTATTATATTCATGCATAATTGCCTCTTGGTTGATCTTTCTTACGCAAATATGTTAATGTATTACAATTCATATGCTTATGTCATGATAACATTTGAGTATTATTTCTTGTGGTATATCGGATGGAAACCCAGACGTAAATTCCGTAGCCGATTCCGAATGGACGGTAGTGCGGTCTGTACTTGGGCTACAATTCCACGTACCGCTTGGAAAAGTGCCCACATGTTGCTTGTATGATTAATATGTGTGCTTGTATGGTTAATATGTGTGCTTGTGTTTTTCCTGAATGTGATATGCAAATAAAGTTGTATGTTCGTTGCTATCTTGATATATGTTAAGCATGCAATTTTAAATGTGAGATATATGTGAAAATGTGCACATAAGTTTTATTTTGCATATGAGAATTTAGAAGCATGATACTCTTGGAAATAAGTGTTACTTAAGCTTAATTAAATTATTAAATAAATCCTTTCATTACAAGTGACATAAGTAAGGGACCATTCCGAACCCAACGGTTTGAGGTCTTCCCTAGCGAGGGGTGAGTGCGGCCTTAAATCTTTGTCCCGGTTCACACCGGGTGGCGACTCCATGTTATTTAATCCTTCCCAACTAGGCCGCGAGCCTAGGAACGGCGTCGCCCAGGTTCTGTGTTCCACAGTCTGGCGACTCCACTGGGGATAGAAAGTTGGCCCCGAAATATTGTCTTGTAATGTTTGGATTTATGTTTTAATTGACCATGTCTATAGTGGATAAAGTGGGGGTTTAATCAAGGGCACTTTGAGGCTAGGTAATGGTTTGGTTTCTTCCTTCACTCACTACCTTTCTAGAAGGAAAAGCTGTGAGGACACCTATATGGCCATCTACTCGTAGCCTTTGTGATGGACTAATTTGGAGGACTCGTTGTTTATTCCTGACACCAAGCGATAAGAGCCTAAGAGGCTTTGGGTATTTAAGTGAGCCTCGCTCCACCTTCCCTCTGGGGAATCTACAACGGGAAATCCATTTGACAGTCCGTCACACACCATAGCTCATTGGCACGTACCTTAGTGTATAAAAAGGGATACGCTCACTTGGTCTCTTGAACCCTTGAGTGGGGAGACCTAGTTGTGGGCTATCCTTCGCCAGTGAGAGCCTTTGTCCATACTCTTGCAAATCCACCCATAGACTGGTTTATATGGTTAAAGTAACAATTATTTCCTTGAGAATGTGCTTATGGACCATCCTCATTTGGATGCAGTTGGACTATTGTCAGAAATGCGGGCTTGCTGGGCCATTTAAACTGGGGCAAGTTCGTACTGTATGACTATTAAGCCCAAGGCTTCTGAAATGTTGATGGGCCATTATGTAAAAAAATTATTATGTTATGTTTGCATTATCTCCCTTCTATGCTTATGTTTGGGAACATCATCGTTTGGATCCATTTGGACCATTTGTTAGGATATGGGCTTGTTGGGCCATTTAAACTGGGACAAGAACGTATTTCATGGCTATTGGGCCAAAGGCTTCTAAGTGATTGATGGGCCACCTTGTGTTTGTTTTCGGAATATTATCATTTGGATTTAGTTGGGCTCTTTGCCATAAGACATGAACTCGTTGGGCCATTTAAACTGGGACGGGTTCACTCTTATGACAGTTGTCCCAAAAGCTTCTAAAATGATAATAGGCCGATTTGTTTGGGAATTTTATTTAGTATGTTATATGTTACATGCATCTCATGCACCTCATGCATACATATATCATGTTAACACTGTCTATGTCTCAAAAAGACAACATAGATACCGTTTGGGTTAGAGAAGGGACAAGGCTCACTAAAAGAACAAGTATGAGTGAATCCGATAATGAGGTGTCCCGTATGGATCAGTTAGAGAATGGTCTCGCCAAGATCACTGAACAGTTGCAGGCTTTGACTACTGCTATGGCTGGTATAGCTGGGTCTCGTGCCGGGGTTTATTCTGGGGATGTGAGGCAAGAGGAATCTCCTAACAGATTGGGGGATGATATCCCCGCTTTTGATGATGATATGGCAGAGTATGCAGCAGGCAGAGTATCTGGGTCTCAGACAGAGTTACAGAAACTTCGGGATCAGGTTGAGTCAGTTACCCGCAAGATGAGGGGTAAGAATGAGGATTTGCTGGATTATGACACATTGACTTTTGAGGAACAGTTGCCTGCACAGTTCAAGATGCCGGACATGGCTAAGTTCAACGGGAATGGGGATCCGAGGGTGCATCTCCGACTGTTTGTATCAGTCATGAGTTCAGTTGGCTTATCTCAGCGCCAGGTACAGAAAATGTTTGGAATGTTGCTTGAATGAGCTCACGTGGTATGGTACCACAGTTTGGAGAAGAAAGTGAAGGAAGATTGGAGGGAGTTGGCCGATGCTTTACTAAAGCAATATGTCCTCCATGATTGCAGACTTTCGGCAGTTGAGGGAAACTGTCATGGATATTGAGGAAGAAGAGGCCGAGAATAGAAAATTCTATGGTCTGAACAGGAGGCCCATTGGGGGAACATCGGGAACAAAGCCCGTTTCTGCTGAAGTTGCTGCTATCCGGAACAGGCAGTTTTCCAACTTGGAAAGGCCCTTGTCTAAGGTGCTAGAGAAATTGAAGAGGCAAGGGCTTTTAAAACCCTTGGATACCAAACCATTACCCAATCCCCTACCACCACATTATAACCTAAGCCTTTACTGCCACTTCCACCAACAAAAAGGCCATGACACCGACAACTGCGCCCGACTCCGCCATGAAGTCCAAGACTTAATAGACTCCAAGAAAATACCCAACCCAGAAACAGAACAGCCCGATACACACAGAAACCCCTTACCCAACTACCGTGCCGTACCACCACCAGCCTACATGATCAATTCTGGCCTTCCAGAAGACCTTGTCCTAAAATCCTTTCACCCTCAAGCCTTTTGCCTGGGAATCTGGGATAGTACTAGTGAGGATGAGTTTGAGCAGAAGAAAAACTTTTGGCTTGATTTCTCTAGCAATGATGAAGAGGAAGTAAGGGGAATGACACGTAGCGGTCGTTTTTACAATGATATGGCGGGGAAGGGTAAGGAAACTTTGACATATGGTAGAGAAGTGGTTGAGACTGCAGAAAATACTGAAGGAGATATAGTGCTGAGGCAATTGAGGAAGACTAGAGCACAAGTGAGTATCTGGGAACTATTATGTGCATTTCGAGAGCATAGACAGGCTATGGTTGAGGCCTTGAGCAAGATTGTGGTACCGGAGGATGCCAACCCCGCGATGTTTGTTGGGTCGGTTCAGAAAGAAGCTTTGCAGATATCATTTTCTGAGGATGAACTCCCGGCGGAGGGAAGAAATCATAACAGGCCTCTATTCATCAGGGCCGAGGTGAGGGGTAAGAAAACTTCATGTGTGATGGTGGATGACGGTTCGTCCATCAATGTGTGCCCATTGAAAATTTTGGCAAGATTGGGTATGAAAGCAACAGACTTGGACCCCTCCAGTATGACTATTAAAGCTTATGATGACAGTAAGCGGGGAGTTGAGGGTACCTTTGTGGCTATGGTCAAGGTAGGGCCGATTGAAGATGAGGTTGAGTTCACAGTGCTGGACATCCTAGCCACTTTTGCCTTATTGTTGGGAAGGCCTTGGTTTCACAAACTTGGGGGCGTGCCTTCCACTTTGCATCAGATGATCAAATTCCCGTATGAGGGAGAAATTGTTACCATCCGGGCTGAGTTAGATAATGCCGTGGCTGCCTTGGAGATACTGCCTTTCACGAGGTTCCAGGTATCAGCCACTTTTGAGGAGTGGGTGGATCCTAGGGTGGCTAGGATTATGGAGAAAATGAAGTTTGAGCCAGGTACAGGTTCAAAATTGCCGGATTTCAGAGGACGGACTACTCGGAAGGGTTTGGGGTACAAATCTGACGAAGAAAAGCCAAAGGTCAAGAAAAAGGGCCTGAGACTGATGGAATGCTTTGTGAAAGCTTCAGGGTATCAAGGAGAGCCTGAACCTGTGGAAGTCAATGGGATTGTGGTGCCTGGGTTTGAGATCTTCCAGGATTGGTTGGGTGAGAAACCACTGACTGGAGAAGCTGTGGAAACAGAGATTTGGGAGGAAGAATTGATGAAGTTAGAGAGCCTGACTCTGGAAGAGGATGAGAAGCCTGAGGAAGACCTGATTGCAGAGGAAGAAATGTCTCTAGATGATGAAGACATTTACCTTCCTGATTTGTTTGAATGTACTTCCGCATTATCCAATAATAAAGACATTTCTTTTGCTTACTTGCCTGAGTCATTTCCGTTTACTCTGCATGAATCAAGCATATTTGACATCAGTTCAGCCAGAACTATTGCATTTAACTTGGGTACACTTGAGAACCCCAAAGAAATTTTAATTGCAAGTGAAGTAACCTCCGAAGATAGGGAGAAACTAGAAGAAGTGTTGGTCAGATATGCCAAAGTATTTTCTTGGTCTTATGAGGATATGCCCGGGGTAGACAGAAACATTGCCCAGCACACAATACCAACTTATCCGAATATGAGGCCAGTAAAGCAGAAACTTCGACGGATGAGACCAGAATGGGCTGAGAAAGTCAGAGAGGAAGTTAAGAAATAGATAGATGTGGGGTTCCTGGAAGTGGTAAAATATCCTGAATGGTTGGCTAACATAGTACTGGTACCGAAGAAAGATGGGAAGGTCAGAATGTGTGTAGACTACAGAGATCTCAATAAAGCTTGTCCGAAAGATGATTTCTCTTTGCCGCATATAGATGTTCTGGTTGATAGTGCGGCTTTGTCTGCTATGTATTCATTTGCGGATGGATTTTCAGGGTACAATCAGGTTCTCATGGCTGAGGAAGATAAACACAAGACTGCATTTGTTACCGAGTGGGGTACCTATTGTTACAAGGTAATGCCGTTTGGGCTTAAGAATGCAGGAGCTACTTATTAGCGGATGGCCACTACACTCTTCCATGACTTGATGCACAAAGAGATTGAGGTGTATGTGGATGACATGATGGTGAAATCAGAAACGAGAGTTGGGCATATTGAGGCATTGGAAAGGTTCCTCCAGAGAGTTGACAGATATAACCTGCGGCTTAACCCCAAGAAATGTGTGTTTGGGGTGACATCAGGGAAATTACTTGGTCATACAGTGGGAATGGGCGGAATAGAGGTAGACTCCGAAAAGATCAAGGCAATCACAGAAATGCCTGCACCGAAGACAGAAAAGGAAGTCAGGGCATTCTTGGGAAAGATTCAGTACATCAGTCGGTTTATTGCCAAGTTGACATCGGTATATGAGCCTATCTTCAAACTGTTGAGAAAAGATCAGCCAGTGAGATGGAATGAACAGTGTCAGACCGCCTTCGACAGAATCAGAGAGTACTTGGTGAAGCCACCCGTATTGAAACCTCCGAGGCCAGGTAGACCTTTGATATTGTATCTGGCTATAGAATCAGAAGCATTGGGGGGTATGATGGTACAGGCAGATGAGACAGGGGTAGAACATGCAGTTTATTATCTGAGTAAGAAGATGCTCCCGTATGAGGCTCGATATCAAGAGGTTGAGAAAATCTGTCTTGCAGTGGTATGGGCTTCCAGAAAGTTGCGACATTACTTCCAGTCTTACAAGATCCAGTGGTGGCAAAGGAGAATCCTCTGAAATATCTTCATTCAGTGCCTTCACTAGTGGGAAAACTGGGCCGATGGTTGGTATTGTTGACAGAGTTTGACATTGAGTATCTCACCTCCAAAGTGATCAAGGGACGAGCAGTAGCAGAGTTTCTGGCATTGCAACCTGTCGAGGGGGATCAGTATAAGTTTGAGTTTCCAGATGAAGAGATCCAAGCAATAACAGTTCAGAGATGGAAGATGTATTTCGACGGGGCAGTGAATTACAAGGGAGCCGAAATTGGGATTGTGATAGTAACCCCCGAGGGAGAGACTTTGCCTTTGGCCAAGAGGTTGACATTCAGAGTAACTAACAACATGGCCGAGTACGAAGCATGTGCTTTTGGTTTGACAACATTGATAGCCTTGAAGGCCGGGAGTGTGGAAATCTACGGAGATTCTATGTTAGTAGTCCAGCAGATGCGAGGAGAATGGGAATTGAGAGAAGAACGGTTGAGGCATTATCTTTTTCATCTCAGAAAGTTGGCACAGGTTATCCCCGAGTGTAAATTTCAGCACCTACCGAGAGAAGAGAATCAGATGGCAGACGCATTGGCTACACTAGCAGCGACTTGGGAAAATCCAGAGAAGTTAGTGATGAGACCGTTGGTACTGACAACAGCAAGTAAACCATCTTATGAGATAGAAAGAATTCTGGAAGTTGAGGTTGACGACGGTAAACCTTGGTATTATGACATTCAGAGGTATCTGGAACATGGTGAATTCCCGGAAGGGGTGGGCAGAAAAGACAGAATAGCCATTCAGAAGTTGGCTTCCCAGTATGTGACTTTGAGAGGGGAACTGTACAAGAGGCAAGCAAACGGCATTCAGTTGAAATGTTTGAGAAAGGAAGAAGCTCAGCATGTAATGGAAGAAGTACACGCCGGGGTATGTGGTCCGCACATGAACGGGTTGAATCTGTCCCGCAAGATAATGAGACAAGGTTTTTATTGGTCAACCATGGAAACAGACTGCGCGAAGATGGTAAAGCACTGTCATGACTGTCAAGCACATGGTAATTTGAATCACCTACCGCACACAGAATTGCACGGGTTGTCAGAGCCGTGGCCGTTCTCAGCATGGGGAATTGATATGATTGGGGAAATCGACCAAATGCATCAAACGGGCATCGCTTCATAGTGGTGGCAGTAGATTACTTCTCAAAGTGGGTGGAAGCCGAATCCTTCCGTAATGTTACAGCGAAGCAGATGGCAAAGTTCATAGCTCGAAACCTCATTTGTCGGTATGGTATGCCACATCATGTAGTGACAGACAACAGGGTCCAGTTTCAAGGAGAGACGAAGGCAATGTTACAGAGGCATGGGATAGGCCACCACAAGTCATCACCGTACAGGCCGCAGGCAAATGGGGCAGTTGAGGCAGCCAACAAGACTATAAAGACAATTTTAGCCAAGATGACAGAAAATTGTAGAGATTGGGCCGAGAAATTACCGTATGCTTTGTGGGGGTACAGAACATCAGTAAGAACAGCAACAGGGTCCACACCTTACTCTTTGGTCTACGGAATGGAAGCAGTATTGCCAGTAGAAGTGGAAATACAGTCCCTGAGGGTATTAGCAGAGGCAGAATTATCGGAACAGGAATGGGCCGCACAGAGATTTGATCAGTTAGTACTGTTGGATGAGAAGAGAACGAAGTCTTTTGTATCACATGCAGTTGTATCAGAAGAGACTAGCCCGGGCATTCAACAAGAAAGTACGTCCCACAAAGATCAGAAAGGGTGATTTGGTACTTAAGAAGTCGAGGCCGTCGACGACAGATCCGAGAGGGAAATTCAAGCCTAACTGGGAAGGACCTTACATCGTTCAGAAAGTCATGGGAAATGGAGCAGTGAAGCTATCAGACTTGGAAGGAAATGAATTCACAGAACCAATCAATGTCGACAGGTTGAAGTTGTACTTTGCTTGAGAAGACTTGGTCGCCAGCGGAAGACCTAACCCAACGAGATAAGAAAACTCCTGTATACATGCATACATGTAACCTATATTGCATATTTTTGTGTTTGTTCTGTTTTGTGTAAACAGGTGTTGAAGACGGAAAAGAGCGAGCAGTAAGCCAATCAGAGATAGTAAAAGCACAGTGTTTGATATGGGCAGTAATCTGAAGATTGAGGTCCCAATGAAGTTAAGTTCCGAGTATGGGTCTCGGAGGGCGAAGTCCACATCACATCATGTCAGCATGGGGGCGAAGCCCATATCGGCTGGGTAGCGAGGCTCCACATCACATCATGTCAGCTTGGGGGCGAAGCCCATATCGGCTGAGGAGCGAAGCTCCACATCATCATTTTCGGGATGCATCCCAGGGTCGAGGCCCACACCTTGTCAGCGGTATTGGGATGCGTCCCAGGGTCGAGGCCCCCGTTGTCGGTTGCAGCTATTGGGATGCGTCCCATGATCGAGGTCCAATGCATCATCATTTTCGGGATGCGTCCCAGGGTCGAGGCCCATATTTTGTCAGCGGTATTGGGATGCGTCCCAGGGTCGAGGCTCCCGTTGTCGGTTGCAGCTATTGGGATGCGTCCCAGGATCGAGGTCCACTGCATCATCTTTTTCAGGATGCGTCCCAGGGTCGAGGCCCATATTTTGTCAGCGGTATTGGGATGCGTCCCAGGGTCGAGGCCCCCGTTGTCGGTTGCAGCTATTGGGTGCGTCCCAGGTTCGAGGCCCACATCATCAGCAGCATCGAGACGCGTCTCAGGATCGAGGTCCACTGCAGTATCAGCTCAGCTCGAGACAGCTAACTAGCCAGGTAAGTAAAATGCATTGCATAACTTTAATAGGACGGTCACTGTCACACACTGCACAAGCCCCATCAAAGTGGGGGCGACTGTAGGCATTGCATTTTCGCATGTGAAACCCGATGAGGAGTCTTATTTGGAGACAACTACCTTTTGAGTCACGGAAGCCGCGGGAAACGGTTATCGGAAGGGGAAATTAAGAATAAACAAGCTCACTGTCTTCGTTAGTGCTGCGTTCGCTACTTCGTTCGAACGGAAAACAGATTGCGGGTGTTCGTGTCGCGTTCGAGGACGCGTTCGAACGGTGTCGGTAATTCTGGTTTTGCTGCTAGCCTCACACTCAGCCCATTTAGCTCCCCAAAGCCCATAAAACACATCCTAAATTAAATAATTAAATATTAAATTAAATATTAAACATTAAAATAAAACATTTAAACCATTTACCAATTAAAATAAATATTTACCTAACTTAAACTAAAATCATGCCTAAATTAAACAAATCACATACTAAATCAAAATATAATCATACCAAATTAAAATCAATCCTAACCAATTAAAGCCAATCATATATTTGACTTCCTAATCTAATAAGATAATTACCAATATAAAATATTTGTATTCCTAAACCAACACAAATTAAATATTACAACTTCCTAATTTAAAATATTTTGTCCCCCCTCAATCTTGTGTATACCTTTCTCATCTCTCCTAATTTGGAAACAAGATCTCTTCCTTGTGAGACAAGGTGAAACCTTAGCCATCTTCTATATAAACAACCCCTAACCAAGGCCATTGTCTCCTTGACACACATAATTCACACCCAAACTCTCTTGAAATCTCTATAGACTCTCTCTACACACCCAAGACTAAACAAAAGAAAAAAACAACCCTTAATACAACCACAAATACATCCCCTAACCACCACTGAAAACCACCTCCATAAACCCCCCACACATCACCGAAACAGCCACCTATACAGCAGGATTAATTACGGAGATATTTTATCTGGGATAAAATATCAATTAAAGAGAGAGAACGATTAATTTGGAATTAATCGATAAAATAATATATTGATATATTATATGAAATTGGATTTCGACGCGGAATTAAAATTAGATTTTAATTCGGGCGAACGAATTAATTTAGAATTAATTCGTTAGCGAGGTGAATAGTGATTTCGCTAGGCGTAATCATTTAATTACGACGCAACAGAAAAGTCGTTAATTTGGAATTAGCGAACCCGAGCCCGGGATTGTTTACAAGAGCATTCGCATTTCGAATTCGAGTGCGGCACGCAAGTCAAATCAAGCGTCAAATCGCAAGTCACATCAAGCATCAAATCACATGTCACTTTGAGTGATGTGACATTGAATGATTGATGTGAGTTGATTTGTGTTGATTGAAAGCATTTAATGCTTTGCTTTTTGGAAAAAGTTTTTGGTATATATGTTTTATTTATTTTTGGAAAATAAATTAATAAAACCTATTACATTTCTTTTTCCCTCTTCTCTCTCCTGGTTCACGTTTTTCTCAACCCTTTGGAGCCAAAAACGATTTCTTCTTCTCTCTCGATCTTGGACCGATTTCTGCTTCTCATTTTTCTGGTTTGACCGAATTAGAATTTAGAAGGAGAAGCAAATGATCTTGTTGCAAGATCTATGTGCTAGCACACTCATGGAGGAATACAAAGGTGATAGGGAAGTGTCTTCATGAGCTTGGAATCACCTTGATAAGCTTGGAGCTTGGAGCATCAATGGAGGACCACCCAAAGCCGAAAATGAAGCTGCAGTTCACTGCCATTGCCGAGCTTGGAGGGAGGCAGAAACTTGAAGTGCGTTTTTGGTTCATCTTCGTTGCATCTCTACCGATCCATGTGAGTTTTTCCGCACCTCATTTGGTTGTATTCAACTCGTTTTTATGCTTTATAAATGATCCTTGGGACTTGATTGAAACCCAACAATGGTATCTTGAGCCAATTGGGCATAAAACGAAATTAGGGTTCTTAGCCAAAATTTGGGGCTTTTTGATTTAAGCATGTTTTTGACAAATTGTTTGTTTAAGTATGCTTGTATATGGATAACTTAGAGTTATATGTAATCAATTTGATGAAAAATTAATTGGATTGATTTTCCCCAATTTGCTTTGGATGGCCGAATTTGGTTAGCTCCTTAATGTCTTGGATTTTTTGATTTTTTGTTCATTGGATGACTTGGAAATCATTAGGGGATGTTGATTTTATGTTTGATTGGATTCAATTGGATTGGATTTGAATTTGGACACAAAATCCCCATTTGGCTGAGACTTTAGCATGTATATTTGGGTTTGATTTGGATCAAATTATGTTGGACATGATTCCATGATGTAAAGCATGATTAATTGGACAAATTTGGTGTTTTGGAAACTTTGATTTGGGTAATTAATAATGCTATGCACTTTGTTTAGTTGAATTGTAAAATTGGATTTTGTAATTTAATTAAATTGGGCCTTAAATTGAATTTGGGCTCTTAAAGTTGTTATGGGCTTATTGGGCTTTGTTGTACAAAGTTGGGTTTAAGCAAAATTGGTTGGATCCAATTAGGCCCAAAACCGCATCCAAAAGGCCCAAATGCGACTAATGAACTTTTAACATTTAATTGGGCCTAAATTAATTTCTGGGCTTATGGGGTAACTCCCGGATTGGATTTTGGTTATTCGGTTTGACCCGAGTTGACCAAAAGTCCACGCCTAGAAGAAATTAATTAAAAGCCCATTGGACTTGAATTAAATTAATATTGGATATTAATCAGGCTTTGAGACCCGTAACGATTAAATTCGGAATTTAAGTCGTAAAGGTTTATTTAATAAAGCGTAATATTTAATTTGGAATTAAATAATGAATTAGTATTAAATACAAATTGAATTGGATTTAATTTTGTAGTTTAACTTAATTCAAGAATTCGTACTTTGAGTACTTATTCGCAATACGAGTTTGACTCGAACAAAATCAAATCGTTGTTTGAACATTGGATGATCACTAATCATCAGATTAATTAATTGGATTAGATTGATTGATAACATGCTTGTATGAATACATGGTTGCGATGCATGAATAATGTATATCAGATGGATATTAGTCGGGTGGGGCAATTTTGGAAATTTTAATAAATTTGATTTATTAATTAGACCTGCGAGTCCAGCCTTATCTCTTATTTCTATGTATTCTCTTCTCACCTATTCCCCTCAATGTAAATGAGGTTTCTTTAGAAGTGTAGTGTAACGGGAAGAAGCAATACAAGTGCTAGCTTGGAGAGAGAAAGAGAGAGATTTGATCTAGGATCAATGTAAAATATCCATCCGCATATCATTATTATTTTTCATATGTGCTTTATTATGTATTTAGAATGCATGCTTAAGGGTATATGATGATGAGACCTTAACAAAGATAATAAATTGGTTGCCAATTTGCACGCGAAAAACCCTCGCTAAATATTAAGCGTCTTTCCTTCCATTGAGTGATTCTCACTCAAGATCCGAGACGACATTGGTTTGTTGGCCAAAGTCAAGGCCTTTGTCTGTCAAAGATGTGTTTGAATCACGAAGGCTTTGTTCCATATTGGTGTCTTGTCCAAGTTTTGGTTTGTTGGCCAAAGTCAAGACCACTTCTTGTCCATCGACATTGATTACGAAGCTTTCCATGGTCAATGGGTCGCGCTTGACTGGGATCACTAAGTTTGTTGTGCTAAAGCCAATGCTTAGTTGATTCAGAGGAAAAAGGTTAGGTAATACATTGGATGTATTGGCATATATAAGATATATGTTTCGGACTTGGATGTCCCCCTACCGGATCTAGGAATTGGATTGGATCCAATCGATCTTAGAGATCTACCTAGTTAATTATCATACAATTTGTTGGCCAAAGTCAAGATTGTGTGATATTTAACGGGATCCTAGCCCACTAGGAAACACAGTTTCCCAAGTACTCGACAGAGGGTTAGAGGCTCGCCGAAAAATAGTGGGAGGCAATAATTGAATTTGCAATACTCGTTCAATTACTCGCCACACGCGCTCATTCAAATTATTTCGTAGTTAGATTAAATGTTAGTTGGACTAATATTTAAATTGTTGTTTTAATTAACAGTTGGACTGTATTATAGTTGATTATATATAATTGGATTATATTAATCAATATATTTGAATTAATTAATTTCAGTTTACAGTTGATTTTATAATTGGATTATAGTAATCAATGTAATTGAGGTTAATTAATTTAAATTATATTTGATTATATAGTTGGACTATTATAATCATTATAATAAATAGTACCACAAATCGTTGATTAAATAGTTGGACTATTAGAATCAAGATATAAATGAAAGATTAGTGTTTAAAACATAATCCTAGGTGAAAATGTATTTAAACGACTTTAATTTTCAAATTGGGAATAAATTTCAGGATGGTCCTGGAAAAATAATAAGTTATTTTATTTGATAAAATAATATATTAAGCCTAAGCCTGGAGTTAAGCAAATAAGTGGAATATGATATTTGGAATATTCATGTAATGATAACTTTAGTGCTTAATCCACTATACTTGTCATAAAGACTCCTTGATTTCTTTATCAGAACTAAAGATTAGATTCTTAAAGTATGATATTGAAATTGAAGGATCTTCATAAATCTATACTTAGATTTTAGAAGTAAATAAATTACAATAATTAACTCTTGGAGGGTTAATGACTATTCTCAAGGACAAAAGTCAAAGTTTGCAAGAAGGCGGCAAGTAGCGCAAAGCGCACCTTACTTCGATATTCCAGAATGCCAAGGCTTGGCCAAAGGCTTTTGGAGTATGGAAAAATGGCAAAGGCAAAATCATTATAGTCTTCTAGGAAGATAAAAGGAAATATCCCAAGAAGGAATTGAAGACGAGCAAGGCTATGACTTCAAAAAATGATTGTCATAATTATGTTCACAGCTAGTATTAAAATTAGATTTTAGATACTTATTGTGGTACATAAAATATATGTATTAATGTTCAGAATCTATTTTGAACAGGATACTGACATCATTAGAGATTTATCTGCGAATTGGAAACGGGACGATTGTTGCTGTTTTAACCGTAGATACCTAAGTTTAGGAACTAACCTTTGGGTATGTACCTAAATTTGGAAACTGTTATAATGTAACTAGTTTGACTAGAAACATTATCTCTATATCGCGTATAACCCGCTGCGGGTGTACCTTTATATTCTAGAACACTAAAGTGTTTTATTATATAAAGATGATATTGAGATAAACACATTAGATGTGAATAACAGAATTTATATTTTGAATATAAATAATATCTCAAATATATATATATATATTGACATATAAATAGCTCAAACTGATTTGATCAATTAAGAAACTAAATATGGCATAGTTGTCAGGGACATTATTAAACAAGAATCGTATATCCACACTTTCGAAGAGTGGGTACTAGAACTAATTTGATTTCAATCAAATAAAGTCTACGAATCTAGTTTATTAGGCAAAGTGCCTGAAATACTATTTACTTGGTAAAAATGTCAGTGCCACCGATCTGTTAGCCCTAGTTCATATTGAAGCAAGTGGGCCCATGTCTAGTTGGGCTAGATATGGATATGAATATTTCGTGACCTTAACGGATGTGGCATCGCGTATGGTTATGTATTTCTTTTGAAACACAAATCGGAAACTTTCAAGTTTCGACACGAAATAGACAAACAGATCGGCTAAAGTATGAAACCGTCACGGTAAGACCGTAATGGAAAATACTTAAGCAATAAGTTTCTAGTATACTTGAAAGAGTATAATATTCTTTCAAATGAGGACTCCTCCCAGAACACATCAGTTTGACGGTATGTCCGAATAGGATCAACCGAATTTTGTTAGACATAATAAGGTTAATCACGAGTCGCTCTGAGCTACCATTTCCTTCAACGAATAAGCTTTAAACAGTGCAAGAACTTATTTAGAATAAGGTTCCATAATATCTGTTTGACAGATAACATATTAGATATAAACAGGAAAGAAACCGGGTTTCACATTCCTGAAAATTTGGGTATGTTGGGCATATGTTTGGATGATACCAAACTAAAACCCAAATTGGATAAGTGCCAATTGTAGGTTATCCTAGGGATACCATAAGTATTGTACTTATACATCTCACCAGAGAACATTTAGATTGTTGTTCACCATGCGGTTTTCCTGAGAAGGAATACCGATATGCAGTGGTAAGTGGGAGGATAGTATAACTTGATGAAAATCGGAGTAATATTGTTCAAGGCACCAAATCCTTAATGGAGCACAAATAGTTCATCAATGATGAAACTATTACCATTAATCTTCGAATACACAAGAACCATGTGAGTCGGAGAGATTCAGAAAACAACCTGGGGTATGGGTTTCTGATCTCACCTCGAAAAGATGTCAATCTTTTAAGGTATACCAACTGACTACGTCTGAGGAAGTGATACAAGGTATCGACTCCCTATTATGGCAAAGTGCCATGTATCCGAAATGGACTCCATGTATATCAACAAGTTTAGATACTAGTTGATGTACCGCAAAGCATTATGCCTACTGGTACTTTATAAGTCTTCAAGGAAGACGTACATGGATGGCAATAAACCAACGTGTAAAGCTAGGCTTTTTATGGAAATGTATCGTTATCAACATTATGTTGATTTCGGTTCAACCTTTTAACTGTTGCCATGATGAATCCATTTTAATAATGCTTGCTAAAGCTGCATGTTTCATTTATGAAATATGACAGCTGGACGGGAAAAATGCTTTCCTGAAAAGGAAACCAGTTGGAGGATTTACAACATCCTGTCGGTTTTGTCGTACCATAACTAGCAAACAAGGTTTGCGGGTTATTCGATCCATGTTTGGATTGAGGCAAGCATAGGTTCTTGGAATTATCGTATTGATGTAATCATAATGGTTTATGATTTAATTCAAAACGAAAAGGATTCTTGTGTATATAAGGAGGTTAGTGGGAGAGCACTGACAATGGTTGTCCTATAGATAATGATAATACGTCATTTCTTGGAAATGAAATTACCAAAATAACAATCGGAGAAAGCTTGGCTTTCGAGAAAATTCTCCGTAGAATTCTTGGGAGAAAACAACCTTTATTCAAGGAATAAAGATCTTCTAGGAAAGATTTAAAGTTGTTGAAATTCTCGAGAAATCGTACATTGAAAAATGTACGTGACCTGGTGTCTCATACGTTTTGAGCATATGAAGTCACAAACAGGCCAATCCATGTGACAACCACTGGATTGATATTAAGAACATCTGTTAGTATCTGAGAGATCTAAGGATGTTGTCTTAGTCTATGGAGAATGAGAACTTGAAGTGACTGGGATCACTGTAGCAAGTTTCCTATAACCGATAAAGACGACTAAAAGTCGCAAACGATACAATACAGTTTGAATAACGGTACAGTAAGCTGGAAATCTTCCAAACAAGATACTGTTACCGAATAAACAACAAATGCGGGTTAATTGCAGCAGCTGAGGCAGCAATAGAAGCCTTCTGGGTCAATAAGCAAATCTAATTAGATTAGATATAGTTCTGTTAGCAGCTGAGCTAGGCGTCAGCGCAGGCTAAAGAATTAATGGTCTCATCAATGATCCAGATACATACTTCGATATTCATCTGATTCGTTCAGATCATACATCGTGGCGATGTGATGATCGAATAAATCGCATCAAGATGATAATCATACAAATCCGCTGACGAAAGTATTTCTCAAGAATTTGAGCCAACCGTACATAGTTCGGGTGTAAGACACTCGAGTGACTGGCTATAGGCCAAATGGGAGATTGTTGGACAATTATGACCCATAGCGTCACTATTTGTACAGATCACGGTGTTGTTGTACAAATTAACTATGTAACAAATGAGATTGCACTCTTATCATTTGTAATTAGATCACCTAGATATATAAATGATGAGAGGTCCCTATGATTTATTCCTGGACAGAGAATGATATGAGACAGTATCAATCCACGAAGGATTAATCATTAAATATCCATAGTCAGAGTATTATCGAGATTGGACATCGGTAATACGTAAAAGACTAATGTTGCACTTGTGCGCGTTTGTGAGGGCACAACGGCATAGTTCTCATATATTTAGGTATAGGATACTCATGCAAGTATAATAGGAGGTTGTGTTTTACCGATGGTACGGGAAACAGCTTCGCTCTGGATAGACCCCCCGCAGAATCCCATTGGTAGTATAACTATGTGTCTATGGGAGTCTGCAATCAGGGTATGTGTATTTGGTCTTAACCTGAGACTTGCACCGCTAATACATACGACAATCAATATACTTTGGTTGAGGTCGTCCAGGGCTTTAACCGGTTCTGTGTACGCCAATACTGGGTATATTGAGAATCGTAGTGTGTGGGTGTGATGTTAAGACGGAAGTATCACTCCAGTCATATGGAGATGATGGTCACGTAGGATACGGTACTGGTTCTCTTAAGTACTGCAGTCATTGGGATAATACGACTAGGTCATAGTTATCTGATATAGAGACTAGTTACCAGACATCTGACACATGCTTCGTACGGGGCAGACACAATTCCAGCCCCAGGCCTAGCACGTTATCATCAGATACTGGATCGAAATACGCAATACCACGTATACTACGCCTGCTATAGTTCGCTTATTCCTGTAAGCAAGTTTCTGGAGAATTGGGTAGGCATGGTGCTTTGCTAGAAGCCAACCTTGTCTTGTGAATCGGTGTAAACGTAGTACGAGGTACTTACGTGTTCGGATAGTCCGACGACCCGATTTACTGCCAACATATCCGGGGATCTCATGGGTCGCTTCCCAAAGATTCACCGATGACGTATGACTCGCACTTTAATTAATCTGGGATTAATTTAATGAGAGAGAAAATTAATCTAGGATTAATTACGGAGATATTTTATCTGGGATAAAATATCAATTAAAGAGAGAGAATGATTAATTTGGAATTAATCGATAAAATAATATATTTGATATATTATATGAAATTGGATTTCGACGCGGAATTAAAATTAGATTTTAATTCGGGTGAACGAATTAATTTAGAATTAATTCGTTAGCGAGGTGAATAGTGATTTCGCTAGGCGTAATCATTTAATTACGACGCAACAGAAAATTCGTTAATTTGGAATTAGCGAACCCGAACCCGAGATTGTTTACAAGCGCATTCGCATTTCGAATTCGAGTGCGGCACGCAAGTCAAATCAAGCGTCAAATCGCAAGTCACATCAAGCATCAAATCACATGTCACTTTGAGTGATGTGACATTTGAATGATTGATGTGAGTTGATTTGTGTTGATTGAAAGCATTTAATGCTTTGCTTTTTGGAAAAAGTTTTTGGTATATATGTTTTATTTATTTTTGGAAAATAAATTAATAAACCTATTACATTTCTTTTTTCCTCTTCTCTCTCTGGTTCACGTTTTTCTCAACCCTTTGGAGCCAAAAATGATTTCTTATTCTCTCTCGGTCTTGGACCGATTTCTGCATCTGGTTTTTCTAGTTTGACCGAATTAGAATTTAGAAGGAGAAGCAAATGATCTTGTTGCAAGATCTATGTGCTAGCACACTCATGGAGGAATACAAAGGTGATAGGGAAGTGTCTTCATGAGCTTGGAATCACCTTGATAAGCTTGGAGCTTGGAGCATCAATGGAGGACCACCCAAAGCCAAAAATGAAGCTGCAGTTCACTGCCATTGCCGAGCTTGGAGGGAGGCAGAAACTTGAAGTGCGTTTTTGGTTCATCTTCGTTGCATCTCTACCGATCCATGTGAGTTTTTCCGTACCTCATTTGGTTGTATTCAACTCGTTTTTATGCTTTATAAATGATCCTTGGGACTTGATTGAAACCCAACATCAAGGGCTACCCCTGAGAGTAAGTTGAGCCGAAGTTCTAGAATATATCTCACCTTCTTCAGGGTTATTGTATACCCAGCATTTGTCTGCAAATGTATTTCACCAATTCCCACTATCTAAGAAGAACTAGTATTCCCCATCTTCACTGCTCCAAAGTCTCATGTTTTGTATGTTGTGAAGAAATCCTTGTGAGGAGTGACGTGAAAGGATGCTGTTGTATCTACCACCCACTCGACATCCTGAGTTGCGGTGTGAATGCATGATTCTTTCTGGCCGGAGCATATAGTTACATCTCTTGTAACTACTAGTGTCTCCGCATCATTCTTCTTCGGCTGGTTATTGCCCTGTCATTGCTCTCATTGCAGTTTCCGGCAATTCTTCTTTAAGTGGTCTTCTATGCCACAGTGGAAGCACTTGTATGTCTTTCTCCCGTCCTTGGATTTTCCTCTACTTTTGCCTCTGTCTTTCCCTTTGCCTTGATTTTTCTCCGGTTGTCTTCCTCGATGCTCCGAGACAAAGGCTTCTGTTTGATCTGAGCCCACACCTTTTCTTCTGGCCTCCTCATTTGACAAAGCATCTTTTACCATAGGCATGGTAAGTATACCTCCTGGAGCTGAGTTGCTGAGAGTAACCACCAGTGTCTCTCAACTATCAGGAAGAGAACTGAGTAGTAAGAGGGCTTGAATTTCATCTGTCAGTTGCATTTCTACTGCAGACAACTGATTCACAAGGCTTTGGAACTCGTTGGTGTGTTCTGCAATGGAAATTCCACTCCGTAGCTTTAGGTTCACCAAACGCCTCATGATTAAGGCTTTATTCCGAGCTGTTTTGGCCTGAAACATGTCTTCCAATTTCCTCCACATTTCGTAAGCATCTGTATCATATGCTACGTGGTGGAAGACACTGTGACCGATCCATTGTCTAATCTGACCCAGAGTTCTGTTATTGAGTTTATTAAAGTCATACTCTTAAACAGATTTCGATCTCACTCCCTTCACCTCGATAACATCAAACAAATCTTTACAGTGTAAATAATCTATCATCTGAGGTCTCCAGAGGGAGTAATTAGTTGATGTCAGCTTGATCATTGCACCAGAAGGGGAATCTTCGATTTCCATTTTAAGTTTTAAAGTTTAAAATGAAAATAGGTTAAAATCGGGGCTAAATTTCACAAATATGAGGTCACTGTTGTGTCTGGAACGGGCGAAAATGGTGGATTAGACACTTCGTTGGTCAAAATCTGACTCATGGACTGATTTGTAAATTTCTAAAACTTCTGGGGCTAAACTGTAAATTTCAAATACTTATGAGGATAAATGAAATTTACCATGCTGCTGACGTGGCAGATGATGTGGCAGTGCTGACGTGGAAAACTGGGACCGAGTTATTGACGTGTCAGACACGTGGCGGATGACATGGCTGGATGACGTGGCTGGCTGACGTGGCAGGTCGGCTGGCGTGGCGCTGACGTGGCGACACGTAATCATCTTCTTCCTTGGATCAGTGCTTGGGCGCGTGTCGAGAGTGGAACTGACGCACCGGTGCGTGTGGGCGCGTGTGCCGTTGTATGATCTCTGTTTGATCGCCGGAAAATACCACCGAGCTCGTCTTGACGTGAACTAGCTGATGGTACTCTCAAATTTGATTTTTGACAACTTTCGTCGGAACCGGTTTTCCGAACCGAAGCTCTGTTTCTGAATTTTGGGATCCCTCCGTGTAACCTTAGCTCCTGATACCACTTGTTGTGATTCACTGATCACTCTAGAGTGTATTTGAGGAAAAACCGAAACATTTTCTATTACTTACAAGAATATAATACAAGTGTTTAAACTTACAAAATGAAAAAACCTCACTACACTCTCTCTTTTACACACACTTTGGGATGCCTTACAACTGAATTAGAGCTCCCTTTTATAGGGCAAAAACGTGTGCTACAGTGCCACACGTTTTTACCAACTCCATCCCCAAAATCATGGCAATCACACCTAAAGTTTGTTGTTTGGTTGCTCCATTTTCAACTCCACCTAAAGTTGGCTTGGAGGCTTCTCATCATTGCATGGCAATGGCTTGGCAGTTTGTTGTTTGTTGATGCTTGCTGGAAAAGATGTTATTGTGCATGTCTCATGCATGCTAGTTCTTACATCGTTTGCTATAAAGTTTGATGAACTTATAAATTATTTTATATTCTCATTGTAATACTTATAAATTATTTTATACTATCACTCAATATTCTCTGCGAAACAGTACCAAATTTAATGTTTGGAGATTTCATTTGAACTAACTCAAGCTATTAACAGGCCTAAATTTCATTAATCAACATGAGAAATGATCGTATATGATCACTCTTCTTCGTGGATTACAATGCTATATTTTCCATCTCCATGATTTCGTCGACATCCAATCCAAAACTTGGGATGCTTTTGGTAACCAGTCCTTCCTTGCACTGCTCGAACTAAATTGCATTATCCCTTTGGAAATATTTGAAAAATATTGATGTTCATAGATCAAATCCATCTTGTCCTTGAACAATCAAGCAGTCTATTTTCCAGTATCAAGTTCTGGCCGAATAGACTTTGATCAATTGATCAAGAAACTGGGAACCCTAGTATAGCACACCATCTTAATTGCAAAAGAGCAGCTGCAGAAGCAAGATTCTCATTGGAATCTTCGAAGAGCTGGAGAATTCGCGACTCAGCTTCCGAGTCTTTAGCAAGGATAAGATCCTCAAATTCTGATCTCTTTTCTTCTAAAGTGTTAACTTCTTCACAAAGCATTTGCATACATAGCACCTGCAAAGCTTCCATTGCGGTGTTGTGGAAAACCATCGTTCACATATCCAGAAAACACATAATGGCAGGTTGATGGATCTGGCTGGACTTTGTTTTGGTGCATCTGCTCCACAATAAACTCAATTACATCCATCCTTCCCTGCCATCCAATCACGATTGCAAGCAAATGCAACGTTAACAATTTGTTTTGGTGCATCGATTGAAAAGCCTGCGGGATATGAGAAAGAAGGAGAAATAGGAAACGTGAGATGCAGCATGCTTTTCGAAGAATTGTATTGTATAACAGAACATCAAGTTGAATCCCTTCTGAACTAACATGATCCAAAAGAATTAATGCCTCATCAAAATCTTCACGATCCAACAGAATCTCCCATAAATCATGCTCAACGATTAGTAATAGCTTTCTGGCATCACTTATCATGAGACGAGTTCAACTTCTTGAACAGGAAAAGATAACAGCAGATCAATTAATAAAAATGATAAGGAGACTAAACCATGACAAAAAGGAGACAAAATTATCAGCAACAACATTGTTCAGGGGCCGAGCGCTTAAAATCGGTAACCCGACCACTTAAAGTTCGGATGACCGAGCACTATAAGGTCGGCAGAAACATTCTCAGCATAAAGATTGACATGACCGACCTCATGAAGACCGACCAGACAGCGAGTCGCGTTCAAGATAACGGCACCCTATTCTTACGGATAGGATAAAGCAAATCATCCTATCCTCACAAGAAAAAAGGAGTCAGAATCCAAGAAGGAATGAAAAGGAAGAAAGCAGTATTAGACTAGGAATCCTTACAAGAAGAGAAGATTGAATCCAACTAGGATTTCTTATGCTAATAGGAGTCTGATTTCTGTATTATTATAAATAGGAGGGCAGAGCATGTGTAAAGGACATCTGAAAATCATCACAAAAGTTAGTGATTAGAATCATCAAGCTCTGATTTGTAAAAGAAAAGAAGAGGCCCGAGAAGCATATTTGAGCAATAAAAAGTGCTACCCTGTTCTTGTCCGTGGACGTAGGTCGGATCCCAAAATCCACCGAACCACGTTAAATCTCCTTGTCGATTGGTGTGTTTTCCCGTCTCTCGCTAAATTTGCTTTTGGTCCCCCATAACCAAACAAATTCACCGTTGAAGGAAGATTCCCTCGGAGGCGATATTCCCGTATTGCCCTGAGACCAAAATCAACCGTCAACAGTTGGCGCCGTCTGTGGGGAACTCTACAAAAAGCAACTCACGTAATAAGACAAATGGTGGAAACCAACAATCATCAGGGAGCTCGGCTGCAGACTGGATGGAAAAGATCGAGGAAAACCTTAGGAAAGAGAGGAGGAAAAACCAAACTCTACTAAAAACCATAGTAGACCTGTTGGAAAGGATGGAAGGAGCACACGACGGAAAATTCGAGGCCGGGACTAGCCGGCGAAGGAATGAAATAGCGGAAGGAAAGAGAATTGTTGATACAAGCGAAGACGACAGACCTCGAAGGAGGGAACCCTACAGGGTGAGATCCGTGGTAGTACAAAGGGATTCCCAAACCGAGGACACATGGGAGGAGGAAGATGACAAATCATCACCAGATCCCTCCTACGATAGCCCTCACAGTACCGGAGGAGAGGAAAAGAACATACCGAAAAGGTGCGGGACGACACCGACCCTGAGAAGCGCCGCTCCCGAGATAGCAGAAAGAAAAGAAACCTCAGAGGGCAGCATGGAACCAGGGACAAGCGGTATGAAATCTTGGTTACGGGAGGAACGGTCAAATGGGGAGTATACCCCAATGCAAACAGAGGGGAGGTCCAGGACGTCAAAGATGAGTCCCCCCTCACGGAGGAAATAAAATCGGAGAAATTCCCGAAGAGATTCAACATGCCGACCATGACCGTACAAGGGCCATACCGACCCTAAGACCCACATTGAAAGTTTCACCCTGCTGATGGAGGTGCAAGGGGTAACAGGGGACGCCATCTGCAAAGTGTTCCCCCTAACTCTGGCGGACCAGCCATTCTATGGTACAGGAGCTTAGCCCCAAGAAGCATCAGCAGCTTCACACAACTGAAGAAGTCATTCATACGACACTTCAAGGGGGCTTGTGTCCCCAGAAAAACGATTGGAGAACTCGGCTCATGAAGCAAGGAGACGATGAACCTCTGAAGATATTTATTGAAAGGTACCATAATATGGTACTCGAAGTCGGAGGGTATGAATCCCCTGAGGCCCTGGAAAGCTTGAAAGGAGCCTTGAGGGTCGGAAGACTATGGACCCACCTAAGGATCCAGGACACCCCGGACTACGCCACCGCCCTGGAGGTGGCCCGGAAGTTCGTTTTGTTAGAGAACGAAGAGAAAGTGTCCCGGAAAGGGACAACATCAGGGATAGAACACAAGGGAGGGCGCCCCCCGCCGAACAGAAAAAGATTCCAGAAGACCACCCCCGAAACACAAAGAATTCAAGCCACTGCACCGGGATAATCAGGAGAGAAGGGCGCCAAATCAACTGAGAAAAGGGCAGTTTGTCCCCGAAACATGAATAAAAACTTTCTCTTTTCAAAAAGGTTCTCGTCCACTTTCTTAAAACATAAATAGAAAGACTTGCTCAAAAAACCGGGGACAAACTTAGCGCCTAATACAAAAAGAAACGACCAAAGCATTAAGACTTGATCGGCTCGGGTCGGGACTTTGCTCCACCGAGGCCATTCAGTTATCCGGCTCGGGGTCGGGTTACGTCCCACCGAGTCAGGCATATTGATCTGGGGACAGGACATTCCCCCAAAACCAAGTACCTCTTTCGGCTCGGGGCTGGATTACGTTCCGCCGAGGCCTCTTCATTAGTCGGCTCGGGGCTGGATTCGTTCCGCCGAGGCCGTTTTCAGCTCAGGGTCGGGTGACGTCACCAAGTCATGCTCATTGGACTGGGACGGAACTCCCCCAGAACCAAATGTCTCTTTAGCTCGGGGTCCTCAGGGGCATACTCGATGCATAGGATCCGTGAGTAGCATAGCACAGGGAGGGATGATACCCCCGTGACGATTGCTCCAGTGTTACCGAACATAAAGAGGAACATGCCCTTAATGTGTCGAACACTCTTCTGATCCTCACCTGCCCGATGTAATGGGTCCGTGGGAAAGCATAGCACGGGGGATGATGAACCCCGTGACGATTGCTAGCTCCAGTGATACCGGGCCTAAGGAGGAATATACCCTTAGTATCCCGGACACTCTTTTGATCCATTCATCATCCGGATCTGTGGGAGACACAGCACGGGGAGGCGTATACCCCTGTGGCGTGTGCCTACTCCAGCGTGGTAAGGAGGAGCCCTTATACATACACAGGCTCCCCGGTGAACCAACGTGTAGAGGATGTGCCCTTACCGTTCAAACGCTCTTCTGATCCGAATCCTGGTTCGCCGGACACTGAATTGAAGATTCAGAATTGTATTTTGGAGACCTCGGGCAGGACACTGTTTTGAGGCATCCATGTTGTTGTTTATGCTTGCAAACGTTTTTTATTTTTGGGATAGGTGCTAAGTCACCCCCGCTTTTTTATTTTCCAGAAACTTATTTTTATTTTCCGCCGGTCTGGAAGGGGGACGCCCGTGCCAGATTCGGTAGGGCTTCGAAGGTTGATTCATTTCCCCTCTATAAGTCCCAAAGATTAATCGGCTCGGGGCTGGATTCGTTCCGCCGAGGCCACTTGTTAATCGGCTCGGGCTGGATTCGTTCCGCCGAGGCCACTTGTTAATCTGCTCGGGGTCAGGTTATGTCCCACCGAGACAAATCCTTTGGACTGGGTAGGGAACATTCCCCCAGAGCCCAAGTCTTCACTCAGCTCGGGGTCGGGTTACGTCCCACCGAGTCAGTCTCCTTTGGACTGGGGATGTAACATTCCCCCAGGTCCAAGTTCCTTTCTCAGCTCGGGACGGGTATGTCCCACCGAGTCGGTCTTCGTTGGGCTGGGGAGGTAACATCCCCCCAGAACCAAAGTGTCTCACTCAGCTCGGGGTCGGGGTACGTCCCCCGGGTCAAACTCATTTGGTTTGGGGAGGTAACTTTCCCCCAGAACCAAGTGTCTCACACAGCTCGGGGTCGGGGTACGTCCCACCGGGTCAGCCCTTTGGACTGGGGACGTAACATTCCCCCAGGCCCAAATTCCTTTCACAGCTCGGGGTCAGGGTACGTCCCACCGAGTCAGCCCTTTGGTCTGGGGACGTAAATTCCCCCAATTCCAAATTCCTTTATCAGCTCGGGGCCCGGTTATACCCCTCCGCCTCGTGTTAAACCCCGAAAGGTCTCGGAGTATTCAGGCAAGCAAGAGAAAAAAAAAAAGATAAAGTGTACATAAATATATATGTGTATGTCAAAATACAAATGTAATGTTATTACAAAAAGATAAAGTGTACATAGGACCCCGGCAGGGTTACCCTTTCTCATTCAGCCCGCACAGGGGCAGGAACTTCTTCCTCAACTGGCTCAGATGGCGGGAGAAGCGGCTCGCATTGGGAGGAGGAACTGCGGCTTCGACCTCGGCAGCAGGGAAGACCTCTGCTTCAGGGATAGGAGGAGGAATCTCAAGACAGTCCTCGCCGGCGGCAGGAACCTTTGGTCGTTCTTCATGGGGAGTCTCGGAAGCCGGAAACAACCGAAATGGGGGCGGGATCCATCACCTCCTCAGGTGGGGGAGGGAGCCACTTCCGGAACACCTCCTCGGAAATATCCCCCTTGCAATATGATGGCGCATAGATAGGGTCCATGTTCAGATCAGTCAGCATCAGGGTCCGTATATCGCGCCCACATCGGTCGCCCCCTCAACAGCACCCTCTCCGTATCTGGTCCTCCATCAGTCGCCATCTTCTCCTCAGGCGGATCGGCCTCCTTCCTCGGCTCAAGATCAGCCTCTCTCTCCTCAAGCTCGGCCTCTTTCCTCTCAAGGTCATCCCGGGCCCACGCCATTTGCTCTTCATTGGCCTTCAATTTGGTTTCAGCACTGGCCACCTTTGCCTTCAAAACACCAATCTCAGATTGGGCAAGCTTTCAAGTCCTCTCGGGCATTGTCGGCAAGCTTTCGCCTCCCAAGACAGCAGCCTTAAGAGCTTATTAGTTTTGAAATTCTCAATGGCGGTCGCTCCTGATGATTCTTTATCACCTCCTCCCGGTCGGCCAGTTTGGCTTCCACCTCTGAAAGATGATTCTGAAGCCTCTGAGCTTGACCACCCTCGGACAAAAGACTCAGAAGGAGGTCTTTGTTTTTCGCCATAAGATAAGTAGCCTGCACGAAAGAAAAAGAAGTCAAGATATGATGTGAAGAAAAACGAGAACCAAAGCAAGAAAAAAGAAAAATAAAACTACATTTGCCATCTGAGAACTCATCTCGGTCACAACGGCTTCGGGAGAAATGTTCCTCTACCTAGAGACCTCCCCGGGAGGAATCACCTCGGCCAATTCGTTGAAAGCCGGCACCAAATGGGAAGTGGCCTCCCGGATGCTCTCTCCCAAGTCATCCACCCCGAGGATCACGGGACCTTTCCGTTTCTTAGTAGAGCCTCGGAAGATTTTTTCCCCCGACGGACATCTTTCTTCTTCCCCTGCACAGGCTCGTCCCCCTCCAATTCAGCCTCATCGGCCCCAAACTGACGCCTCCTCTTCCTGAGAGGCTTCGGCGGACTGGCAAGACGAGCAGATCCCGATGACTGCACGCCAGAAGGGGAAGATAGTCCACCGAGCACCCGTTTGAACTTGTCCTTGAGGCGCCTTCCCAGCAGAATCAGGCTGTGCCCGAGAAGTTCCAATTTCAGCTTGACCGGTCTTCGTCATAGTGCCGGCCAACTTCTCAAGAAACTTTGGCCTCTTCAACATGCCTACAAAAAAAAGGGGAGAAAGAGAAATCAGGATCCGAGAACATAACAAAGACATCAAACACATAATAAACAAACAGGGAAAATCATCAAAACAGCCAGCAGACCTCCACCAATCCGACCCGAGACCTCCGGAGGGACGGTCCGAGTAAGGCCCGATCAATAAAGGCCGCATCATTAACCAACTTCCTCCAGTGGGCAGCATACCGACGAGCCCAGAATACTCGCCGCCGGACCTGGTGGGAAACTTTGGGAGCATCCCTCCAACAGGCTAAGAAGAATAGAAGAAAAGGGTAAGAACCCAAAACAGAGAAACAAAAGGAAGAGAAGCTAAAGGTCGATCTCCTAACCCCCCACCCTGAAGATATCCGGCACCAAGGTCTCCCCTTCATCCGACAACAGGGACCGTCCCCAATCCCCAGTAGCCCCAACCAGAGATCCTTGAAGTTCTTATTGGAATCAGGGAGCTTCTGGACGATGTTCAAAGAGCTGTTGTAAGCGGAAAGATAATACCAACCATGATGAGCTTTTGGGTTGGCCTTCAGACGATACACCCTCTTCACCTCTTCAAAAGAGGGATCCCCGAGCCCTGCCCGATGTCAAGCTGTGTACAGCCCGGCCAAAATTCTCCAACTATTCAGACTCAGCTGACAAGGGGCGATTTCCATCTCGGCCAACATCCAAGCAAAATAAGGCTGGATCGGCAACCGCAGCCCGCACTCAAAGAAGATAGGAAGGAGTGCCACCGAGCCTTCGTCAGGTTGGCTGGCGCGATCCATGGGGCCGGGAACGTCAAGGGCGATGTCTATCGGAATGTTATACCGCTGTCGAAGAAGGGCGAGGTCGTCTTCAGTTATTTTTGAAGGACGGTTCATATCCAGAGCCGACGATTCAAGTTCACCGGGCTCTGGGTCCTTCCGAGGAACTCTCTGATGGTATGAGTCATTTTCGATCTCAGAGGAAGTAGGGGTAGTATCAAGGTCTTCTACACTGGGTGCCCCCGAACTCGAGGAGAGCTCTTCAACAGGGGGGCTGAGGGTTTTGCTAGTCTTTCTGGGGAAAAACCACCGTCAGACATCCCTAAAACAAGGAAGGCAGGGGAAGTCAGTCTACAAGGAACTACTCATGGTTTCTAGACTAACTAGGCAGGTAGGCTCTAAAGTACCCTAAAACAAGACCCGACAAAACATAAATCTTTCCCTTTCAGACGCGCAAGATATGCAAACAGACTCACAGCTTACAAGAAGAGAAGAGATCGCTCAAAAGACTTACTTGTTCTCCTCGGAAAAAGCCGAAAAAATATACAGCACGGTTTAGCCGTCCCTTATGTTTCACAGCAAAAAGAAAGAAGAAGGTCCACGGTTGGAATCCGAGAACGCCGAGTCGAAGCAAATCACAGAGAAGTTTTCAAAAAAAAAAAAAAAGAGGAGAAATTGCCAAAAAAGATGGAACAGTAAAACCTCGCTTTCTTATAGTCATGACCGGGACGCTCATGACCGTTGGATCTGAAGGAAAAACCCGGATGAATGCCATGTGTCAACAACAAAAGAGGACTCCAGAGTTTAAATGGACGGTTGAGATCACCCCGCTGTGAAGACTCCTCTCCACGGTCGATTCGTCCCCCTTTTGGCGGGAACCCGGCGGATGTTTGACAAGTGTCGAAATTAGAAGAAACCCTAAAGTTGATTTGATGGGCATTTAAGCGGACGTGACTGTTGCAAGTCTCAAGACGAAACGCTGGAAAAGAGGCAACAAAACATTTCTCGACCCCAGACCAACCTCCAAACAGAGCAAAACTGTTATGTAGTTCCCGGCAACAACTAGCACACTTGTTGGAACCGAGAACTAGGGGACCGATGTTGATGGTGTTTTCAGGCACTATAACATTTAAGACAGTACGACAAGGACAAAAGGGTAATTCCCTGACCGTTTGAGAAGACCGACCACAACATGAGAAGACCGACCATTTTGGTTCGGATGACCGAGCACTATAAGGTCGGCAGGAAAACATTCTCAGCATAAAAGATTGACATGACCGACCTCATGACGACCGACCAGACAGTAAGTCGCGTTCAAGATAACGGCACCCTATTCTTACGGATAGGATAAGGCAAATCATCCTATCCTCACAAGAAAAAAGGAGTCAGAATCCAAGAAGGAATGAGAAGGAAGAAAGCAGTATTAGACTAGGAATCCTTACAAGAAGAGAAGACTGAATCCAACTAGGATTTCTTATGCTAATAGGAGTCTGATTTATGTATTATTATAAATAGGAGGGCAGAGCATGTGTAAAGGACATCGGAAAATCATCACAAAAGTTAGTGATTAGAATCATCAAGCTCTGATTTGTAAAAGAAAAGAAGAGGCCCGAGAAGCATATTTGAGCAATAAAAAGTGCTACCCTGTTCTTGTCCGTGGACGTAGGTCGGATCCCAAAATCCACCGAACCACGTTAAATCTCCTTTTCGATTGGTGTGTTTTCCCGTCTCTCGCTAAATTTGCTTTTGGTCCCCCATAACCCAAACAAATTCACCGTTGAAGGAAGATTCCCTCGGAGGCGATATTCCCGTATTACCCTGAGACCAAAATCAACCGTCAACAGTTGGGCCGTCTGTGGGGAACTCTACACAAAGCAACTCGCGTAATAAGACAAATGGCGGAAGGCGGAAACCAACAATCATCAGGGAGCTCGGCTGCAGACTGGATGGAAAAGATCGAGGAAAACCTTAGGAAAGAGAGGGAGGAAAACCAAACTCTACTAAAAAACCATAGTAGACCGGTTGGAAAGGATGGAAGGAGCACACGACGGAAAATTCGAGGCCGGGACTAGCCGGCGAAGGAATGAATAACGGAAGGAAAGAGAATTGTTGATACAAGCGAAGACGACAGACCTCGAAGGAGGGAACCCTACAGGGTGAGATCCGTGGTAGTACAAAGGGATTCCCAAACTGAGGACACATGGGAGGAGGAAGATGACAAATCATCACCAGATCCCTCCTACGATAGCCCTCACAGTACCCTCTTCGCTTGTATCAACAATTCTCTTTCCTTCCGCTATTTCATTCTTCGCCGGCTAGTCCCGGCCTCGAATTTTCCGTCGTGTGCTCCTTCCATCCTTTCCAACCGGTCTACTATGGTTTTTAGTAGAGTTTGGTTTCCTCCCTCTCTTTCCTAAGGTTTTCCTCGATCTTTTCTACCAGTCTGCAGCCGAGCTCCTGATGATTGTTGGTTTCCGCCTTCCGCCATTTGTCTTATTACGCGAGTTGCTTTTTGTAGAGTTTCCCACAGACGGCGCCAACTGTTGATGGTTGATTTTGGTCTCAGGGCAATACGGGAAATCGCCTCCGAGGGAATCTTCCTTCAACGGTGAATTTGTTTGGTTATGGGGGACCAAAAGCAAATTTAGCGAGAGACGGGAAAACACACCAATCGACAAGGAGATTTAACGTGGTTCGGTGGATTTTGGGATTCGACCTACGTCCACGGACAAGAACAGGGTAGCACTTTTTATTGCTCAAATATGCTTCTCGGGCCTCTTCTTTTCTTTTACAAATCAGAGCTTGATGATTCTAATCACTAACTTTTGTGATGATTTTCCGATATCCTTTACACATGCTCTGCCCTCCTATTTATAATAATACAGAAATCAGACTCCTATTAGCATAAGAAATCCTAGTTGGATTCAGTCTTCTCTTCTTGTAAGGATTCCTAGTCTAATACTGCTTTCTTCCTTCTCATTCCTTCTTGGATTCTGACTCCTTTTTTCTTGTGAGGATATGATGATTTGCTTTATCCTATCCGTAAGAATAGGGTGCCGTTATCTTGAACGCGACTCGCTGTCTGGTCGGTCTTCATGAGGTTGGTCATGTCAATCTTTTATGCTGAGAATGTTTTTGCCGACCTTATAGTGCTCGGTCATCCGAACCAAAATGGTCGGTCTTCTCATGTTGTGGTCGGTCTTCTCAAACGGTCAGGGAATTACCCTTTTGTCCTTGTCGTACTGTCATAAATGTTATAGTGCCTGAAAACACCATCAACATCTGTCCCCTAGTTCTCGGTTCCAACAAGTGTGCTAGTTGGTGCCGGGAACTACATAACAGTTTTGCTCTGTTTGGAGGTTGGTCTGGGGTCGAGAAATGCTTTGTTGCCTCTTTTCCAGCGTTTCGTCTTGAGACTTGCAACAGTCACGTCCGCTTAAATGCCCATCAAATCAACTTTAGTGTTTCTTCTAATTTCGACACTTGTCAAACATCCGTCGGGTTCCCGCCAAAAGGGGGACGAATCGACCGTGGAGAGGAGTCTTCACAGCGGGGTGATCTCAGCCGTCCGTTTTAAACTTGGGAGTCCTCTTTTGTTGTTGACACATGGCATTCATCCAAGTTTTTCCTTCAGATCCAACGGTCATGAGCGTCCCGGTCATGACTATAAGAAAGCGAGGCTTTTACTGTTCCATCTTTTTTGGCAATTTCTCCTCTTTTTTTTTTTTTGAAAACTTCTCTGTGATTTGCTTCGACTCGGCGTTCTTGGATTCCAACCGTGGACCTTCTTCTTTCTTTGCTGTGAAACATAAGGGACGGGCTAAACCGTGCTGTACAATGTTTTCGGCTTTTTCCGAGGAGAACAAGTAAGTCTTTTGAGCGATCTTTTCTCTTCTTGTAAGCTGTGAGTCTGTTTGCATATCTTGCGTGTCTGAAAGGGAAAGATTTATGTTTTGCCGGGTCTTGTTTTAGGGTACTTTAGAGCCTACCTGCCTAGTTAGTATAGAAACCGTGAGTAGTTCCTTGTAGACTGACTTCCCCTGTACTATGACGAAGACCGGTCAAGCTGAAATTGGAACTTCTCGGGCACAGCCTGATTCTGCTGGGAAGGCGCCTCAAGGACAAGTTCAAACGGGTGCTCGGTGGACTATCTTCCTCTTCTGGCGTGCAGTCATCGGGATCTGCTCGTCTTGCCAGTCCTCCGAAGCCTCTCAGGAAGAGGAGGCGTAAGTTTGGGGCCGATGAGGCTGAATTGGAGGGGGAGGAGCCTGTGCAGGGGAAGCAGAAAGATGTCCGTCGGGGGAAAAAATCTTCCGAGGGCTCTACTAAGAAACGGAAAGGTCCCGTGATCCTCGGGGTGGATGACTTGGGAGAGAGCATCCGGGAGGCCACTTCCCATTTGGTGCCGGCTTTCAACGAATTGGCCGAGGTGATTCCTCCCGGGGAGGTCTCTAGGTATGAGGACATTTCTCCCGAAGCCGTTGTGACCGAGATGAGTTCTCAGATGGCAAAGGTAGTTTTATTTTTCTTTTTTCTTGCTTTGGTTCTCGGTTTTCTTCACATCATATCTTGACTTCTTTTGCTTTCGTGCAGGCTACTTATCTTATGGCGAAAAACAAAGACCTCCTTCTGAGTCTTTTGTCCGAGGGTGGTCAAGCTCAGAGGCTTCAGAATCATCTTTCAGAGGTGGAAGCCAAACTGGCCGACCGGGAGGAGGTGATAAAGAATCACGAGGCGACCGCCATTGAGAATTTCAAAACTAATAAGGCTCTTAAGGTCGCTGCTGCCCTGGAGCGAAAGCTTGCCGATAATGCCCGAGATGACTTGAAAGCTGCCCAATCTGAGATTGGTGTGTTGAAGGCAAAGGTGGCCAGTGCTGAAACCAAATTGAAGGCCAATGAAGAGCAAATGGCGCGGGCCCGGGATGACCTTGAGAGGAAAGAGGCCGAGCTTGAGGAGAGAGAGGCTGATCTTGAGGCCGAGAAGGAGGCCATCCGCCTTGAGGGAGTTGGCGACTGTGCCGAGATGATACCGATGGTGCTGCCGAGTCTGAACATGGACCCTATCTATGCGGCCATCAGCTATTGCAAGGGGGATATTTCCGAGGAGGTGTTCCGGAAGTGGCTCCCTCCCCCACCTGAGGAGGTGATGGATCCCGCCCCCATTTCGGTTGTTCCGGCTTCCGAGACTCCCCATGAAGAACGACCAGAGGTTCCTGCCGCCGGCGAGGACTGTCTTGAGATTCCTCCTCCTATCCCTGAAGCAGAGGTCTTCCCTGCTGCCGAGGTCGAAGCCGCAGTTCCTCCTCCCGATGCCGAGCCGCTTCTCCCGCCATCTGAGCCAGCTGAGGAAGAAGTTCCTGCCCCTGTGCGGGCTGAATGAGAAAGGGTAACCCTGCCGGGGTCCTATGTACACTTTATCTTTTTGTAATAACATTACAATTTGTATTTTGACATACACATATATATTTATGTACACTTTATCTTTTTTTATTTCGCTTGCTTGCCTGAATACTCCGAGACCTTTCGGGGTTTAACACGAGGCGGAGGGGCATAACCGGGCCCCGAGCTGATAAAAGAATTTGGAACTGGGGGAATGTTACGTCCCCGGACCAAAGGGCTGACTCGGTGGGACGTACCCTGACCCCGAGCTGTGAAAGGAATTTGGGCCTGGGGGAATGTTACGTCCCTAGTCCAAAGGGCTGACCCGGTGGGACGTACCCCGACCCCGAGCTGTGTGAGACACTTGGTTCTGGGGGAAAGTTACCTCCCCAAACCAAAGGAGTTTGACCCGGTGGGACGTACCCCGACCCCGAGCTGAGTGAGACACTTGGTTCTGGGGGGATGTTACCTCCCCAGCCCAACGAAGACCGACTCGGTGGGACATAACCCGACCCCGAGCTGAGAAATGAACTTGGACCTGGGGGAATGTTACATCCCCAGTCCAAAGGAGACTGACTCGGTGGGACGTAACCAGACCCCGAGCTGAGTGAAGACTTGGGCTCTGGGGGACTGTTCCCTCCCCAGTCCAAAGGATTTGTCTCGGTGGGACATAACCCGACCCCGAGCCGATTAACAAGTGGCCTCGGCGGAACGAATCCAGCCCCGAGCCGATTAACAAGTGGCCTCGGCGGAACGAATCCAGCCCCGAGCCGATTAATCTTTGGGACTTATAGAGGGGAAATGAATCAACCTTCGAAGCCCTACCGAATCTGGCACGGGCGTCCCCCTTCCAGACCGGCGGAAAATAAAAACAAGTTTCTGGAAAATAAAAAAGCGGGGGTGACTTAGCACCTATCCCAAAAATAAAAAACGTTTGCAAGCATAAACGACAACATGGATGCCTCAAAACAGCGTCCTGCCCGAGGTCTCCAAAACACAATTCTGAATCTTTCAATTCAGTGTCCCGGCGAACCAGGATTCGGATCAGAAGAGCGTTTGAACGGTAAGGGCACATCCTCTACACGTTGGTTCACGGGGAGCCTGTGTATTGTATAAGGGCTCCTCCTTACCACGCTGGAGTAGGCACACGCCACAGGGGTATACGCCTCCCCGTGCTGTGTCTCCCACAGATCCGGATGATGAATGGATCAAAAGAGTGTCCGGGATACTAAGGGTATATTCCTCCTTAGGCCCGGTATCACTGGAGCTAGCAATCGTCACGGGGGTGTCATCATCCCCCGTGCTATGCTTTCCCACGGACCCATTACATCGGGCAGGTGAGGATCAGAAGAGTGTTCGACACATTAAGGGCATGTTCCTCTTTATGTTCGGTAACACTGGAGCAATCGTCACGGGGGTATCATCCCTCCCTGTGCTATGCTACTCACGGATCCTATGCATCGAGTATGCCCCTGAGGACCCCGAGCTAAAGAGACATTTGGTTCTGGGGGAATGTTCCGTCCCCAGTCCAATTAGCATGACTTGGTGGGACGTCACCCGACCCCGAGCTGAAAACGGCCTCGGCGGAACGAAATCCAGCCCCGAGCCGACTAATGAAGAGGCCTCGGCGGAACGTAATCCAGCCCCGAGCCGAAAGAGGTACTTGGTTCTGGGGGAATGTCCTGTCCCCAGATCAATATGCCTGACTCGGTGGGATGTAACCCGACCCCGAGCCGGATAACTGAATGGCCTCGGTGGAGCAAAGTCCCGACCCCGAGCCGATCAAGTCTTAATGCTTTGGTCGTTTCTTTTTGTATTAGGCGCTAAGTTTGTCCCCGGTTTTTTGAGTAAGTCTTTCTATTTATGTTTTAAGATAGTGGACGAGAAACTTTTTGAAAAGAGAAAGTTTTTATTCATGTTTCGGGGACAAACTGCCCTTTTCTCAGTTGATTTGGCGGCCATATGCTCTTTGTCTGGTCGTCATAACTTCGTGGTCAATGATTTGTTCAGATATCCGTTTCGTGCTAGGTCTTTCATCTCCTCTCGCAGATCTTTACATCCGTCTGTTGCATGTCCTCTGGAGTTGTGGTGTACACAATAAGCCTTTTGGTTCCTTTTGTCCGGGGGGAATCTCCTTTGGTCGGGTTCCACTAAGAGGCATTTCCCCTGGATCTCCATGACAATTTGTCCCAGTGGTTTCTTTAGGGGAATGTATGCATCCTCCCTGACCACGTGGTTTACTTGGGTCGGCGCCCTTCTCTCCTGATTGTCCCGGTGCAGTGGCTTGAATTCTTTGTGTTTCGGGGGTGGTCTTCTGGATTCTTTTTCTGTTCGGCGGGGGGGGCGCCCTCCCTTGTGGTTCTATCCCTGATGTTGTTCCCTTTCCGGGACACTTTCTCTTCGTTCTCTAACAAAACGAACTTCCGGGCCACCTCCAGGGCGGTGGCGTAGTCCGGGGTGTCCTGGATCCTTAGGTGGGTCCATAGTCTTCCGACCCTCAAGGCTCCTTTCAAGCTTTCCAGGGCCTCAGGGGATTCATACCATCCGACTTCGAGTACCATATTATGGTACCTTTTAATAAATATCTTCAGAGGTTCATCGTCTCCTTGCTTCATGAGCCGGAGTTCTCCAATCATTTTTCTGGGGACACAAGCCCCCTTGAAGTGTCGTATGAATGACTTCTTCAGTTGTGTGAAGCTGCTGATGCTTCTTGGGGCTAAGCTCATGTACCATAGAATGGCTGGTCCGGCCAGAGTTAGGGGGAACACTTTGCAGATGGCGTCCCCTGTTACCCCTTGCACCTCCATCAGCAGGGTGAAACATTCAATGTGGGTCTTAGGGTCGGTATGGCCCTTGTACGGTGTCATGGTCGGCATGTTGAATCTCTTCGGGAATTTCTCCGATTTTATTTCCTCCGTGAGGGGGGACTCATCTTTGACGTCCTGGACATCCCCTCTGTTTGCATTGGGGTATACTCCCCATTTGACCAGTTCCTCCCGTAACCAAGATTTCATACCGCTGTCCCTGGTTCCATGCTGCCCTCTGAGGTTTCTTTTCTTTCTGCTATCTCGGGAGTGGCGCTTCTCAGGGTCGGTGTCGTCCTGAACCTTTTCGGTATGTTCTTTTCCTCTCTCCGGGTACTGTGAGGGCTATCGTAGGAGGGATCTGGTGATGATTTGTCATCTTCCTCCTCCCATGTGTCCTCGGTTTGGGAATCCCTTTGTACTACCACGGATCTCACCCTGTAGGGTTCCCTCCTTCGAGGTCTGTCGTCTTCGCTTGTATCAACAATTCTCTTTCCTTCCGCTATTTCATTCCTTCGCCGGCTAGTCTCGGCCTCGAATTTTCCGTCGTGTGCTCCTTCCATCCTTTCCAACCGGTCTACTATGGTTTTTAGTAGAGTTTGGTTTTCCTCCCTCTCTTTCCTAAGGTTTTCCTCGATCTTTTCCATCCAGTCTGCAGCCGAGCTCCCTGATGATTGTTGGTTTCCGCCTTCCGCCATTTGTCTTATTACGCGAGTTACTTTTTGTAGAGTTCCCCACAGACGGCGCCAACTGTTGACGGTTGATTTTGGTCTCAGGGCAATACGGGAATATCGCCTCCGAGGTAATCTTCCTTCAACGGTGAATTTGTTTGGTTATGGGGGACCAAAAGCAAATTTAGCGAGAGACGGGAAAACACACCAATCGACAAGGAGATTTAACGTGGTTCGGTGGATTTTGGGATCCGACCTACGTCCACGGACAAGAACAGGGTAGCACTTTTTATTGCTCAAATATGCTTCTCGGGCCTCTTCTTTTCTTTTACAAATCAGAGCTTGATGATTCTAATCACTAACTTTTGTGATGATTTTCCGATGTCCTTTACACATGCTCTGCCCTCCTATTTATAATAATACAGAAATCAGACTCCTATTAGCATAAGAAATCCTAGTTGGATTCAGTCTTCTCTTCTTGTAAGGATTCCTAGTCTAATACTGCTTTCTTCCTTCTCATTCCTTCTTGGATTCTGACTCCTTTTTTCTTGTGAGGATAGGATGATTTGCTTTATCCTATCCGTAAGAATAGGGTGCCGTTATCTTGAACGCGACTCGCTGTCTGGTCGGTCTTCATGAGGTCGGTCATGTCAATCTTTTATGCTGAGAATGTTTCTGCCGACCTTATAGTGCTCGGTCATCCGAACCAAAATGGTCGGTCTTCTCAAACGGTCAGGAAATTACCCTTTTGTCCTTGTCGTACTGTCTTAAATGTTATAGTGCCTGAAAACACCATCAACACTATGTCATTTTGATGGTAATTTTGTTTGGGTTTTTCTCCATTTAGTCTCCATACCATTGTTCATAAACTAAGATGACTTAGTACATCAGTAACAATGGCAAGGATACCTTTATAAGAGCAGTGTATGTCATTGTCTGTGGATAAAACCCATCACGCAGCATCATGGAAACTAAGACAGAAGCGGATTTGAAGCATCTTATGCTACAGCAATCAACCATTGTATTGTAAGTCACAGCATCTGGTAGGAAACCACAAGATTTCATACTTTTAAATATTTCTATTGCTCTGTGACTCTGCATTAAGAGAGATCCACTAAAGGAAGAGTATTAGAATATAGGTCTCCAAACACAGAATAATTTCAGGACAGATTAAAAGAGCATTTTTTTGACAATGGTGTAACAACCTTTTGATAATGGTGCAAACCACCAAAATAATTTTAGGTAAATTTGTTGTTTTGTTGACTAAGCCAAAGCTTGACTATAAATATAGAGCTCATTTGAGACCTCAAGCATCCCCAACAAGCAACATCCATGTCAAGAAAGCTTGATAGAGAGTATAGAGTGAGATTTTTGTACAAAGTTTGTAATTTTTATAAACTTTATTCAAGTAATAATAGAAAGAAATTTTTTCTCATAAACATTTTTCAGTGATCAGAAAATTACAACAAGTGGTACCAGTAGTTTTGGTTATACGTTGAGGTCGTAAAGCCGAAGAACGAAATTCGGTTCGGAAAAGTCTATATGTGTAAGATTTTGAAAATTTTGGACTTAATTGCATATTGGCATAATTAGGAGTGCAAATCTATAAATTCTGACTTTTATAGGTTAATAAGTAATATTTGAGAGTTTTAGGACTATTTGGATATAGTAGAAAAGTTTTGGGGTTAAATAGGAAATGTAAAAAGTTTGGGGTAAAATCATAATTTTAGCAAAGTTGAAGGACCTGACCATAATTTTATATTTTTCGAATCTTAGCGAGGATATAGACTTATAGAGAACTTTTGCGTGGATTGAGATAAGTACAACGCACGATAATTCACTTAACATAATTATTTGTTGATTGATGGTTGTCGTGAAAGAGTGTATGTGTGTGTATTTGTGTGTGTGTATTATGGTATAATTATAGTTATATATATGTGTGTGTGTGTGTGTGTGTGTGTGTGTGTGGAGATATTTATTGAGTTATTGAAGATATGAGAAATATAAATTCGTGATTGTTGAGATGAGATTGATGAATTTAATGTGAGATTTAATTGTATTGGATGATGTGTGTTGTTATGTTATGCTGTCGAGTTTTGTATAATAATGGTCGGAGATGAGATAAGATAAGATGAGAGAGCTCATGAGAGGCTATGCGATGTTATGCATAATTAGTGGTGGAGCGTGTTTCAGTTCCCACTTATACATTTATGCGAAATGATATGGCGGGAAACCTTGGGAGTTATGATGAGGTACTCTCCCATTGATTTCAATCCACTATTATACCGGACCCAAATTAGCAACCATGTTTGATGGATGTTTGTACTGTTGTGAGAATGGTTGCTTGAGATGATGTTTATTATAGTATATGTTATTTTCAAATATTATTATACACACACACACACACATATATACATCTCCATATTTTATTGGTGAGGTCATGTTGAGAGTATGAGTGCTTTACTTACTGGGCTTTTTAAGCTCACCTTCTATTTTCCCAAACATCTCAGGTAATTCGCCAACACAGCGGTAGCAGTACTAGGATTTGATCAGCGTGCCACAGTCTCTTTTCGGGTTGGTCCATACATTTAGGATATTATTTTCATGTTCTTAAGATTTGTGTTTTCAACTTTAATATTGGAGACTTTATTCGGAGATTTGATAAATTATAATTTAAGAAGCATTATTTTCTTGGCATATATGTTTGAATTACGTGACATGTAGGATGCTCGAATTAAAGAAGTCTGCAAACCATTTTTTAGGGTTGGGGTCATGACAGATTTGGTATCAGAGCCTAAGGTTTTAGATTCTATAGACATATTGCATTAGATAAGGGTATTAAAAGAGTAGTTCTCTATCTGTAGGAAAATGTCTAGACATGGCCATGGTACTGGTACTCAACGTGAGAGATGGAGAGTTTGACGATATGTGAGAATGTCGGGTATTAGTATTGAGAGATTTGAATTACGTGACATTATTTAAGAAGCATTATTTTCTTTGAATTTAAGAAGCATTCTTTTCTTTGCATATATATTTGAATTATGTGACATGTAGAATGCTCGAATTAAAGAAGTATGCAAACCATTTTCTAGGGTTGAGCCCGCTCTAGGGTGGGGGTCGTGACAGATTTGGTATCAGAGCCTAAGGTTTTAGATTCTGTAGACATGTTGCATTAGATAAGGGTATTAAAATAGTAGTTCTGTGTCTGTAGGAAAATGTCTAGACATGGCCATGGTACTGGTACTCAACGTGAGAGATGGAGAGTTTGACGATATGTGAGAATGTCAGGTATTAGTATTGAGAGACCTAATACTTAGCCTGTAGATCATGAACTGGATGTATCTTCATCTGGTGTTCCGTCGATTATTGACGGTGACAAAGGTTCTAGACCTATACCTCCAGTAGTTCCGACAATTATCTCCACCGTTATTCCTGCAGTTGTACCTGGCCATATTCCTATGACTATACCTAATATGACCCATGTTGCTCCTTCTTTAGTTCCCCCTACAGCCATACATTTAGAAGATTTTTTGGGGAGGTTTATCGATGTAGTTGTACAGATGATTACTAGAGGGCCAACGGCCAATATACCTTCAAGCAGCAGTGGTAACGTGAGCAAGTTAGATCGATTTCTCAATTTGAGGCCTCCTCGATTTTATGACACAGCTGATCTCCTCATTGAAGAGAAGTGGAAGAATTACATTGAGCACATATTCAACATGTTAGACTTGACCGATCAAGATAAGGCTAAGTTTGTTGTTTTTATGATGAGAGCTGAAGTTGAGACCTGGTGGAAGCACACTGATATTGTACTGACGGATAGATTGAGATCACCAGATTATTGGAGAGTTGATGGACCTAGAAGACCTCAGTATATCACGTGGGATATGTTCGAGGAAACCTTCAATGAGAAGTACTTTTCTTATGTCTATCGGAGTTAGCAATATTTTCAGTTCGAGCATATGGTTCATGGACCAACAAATACGGTGATGGAGTATGAGAGGCGGATGATTTCCTTATCTTGCTATTCTCTAGAGTTAATACGATGTAAGGAAGACAAATGCGAGAAATTCAATGGTGGACTGGGACAAGAGATTAGATCGAGGATCTCAATTTTGGGGAGCTGCCATACACTGTATTGGTTGACAGGGCAGTGACTGTAGAGAGTGACATCAAAGTCGAGAGAGAGAATAGAGTAATTTGTTAGGAGACTAGAAAGAGAAAAAGAGATGAAATCTCTAAGGCGAGACAGGGTAAGTCTAATAACATATCGTAATTCTCGTAGAAGAGTCATAATAGGATATCACTCAGAGTTCACCTTTTAGAGGACAGTTCCATGGGAGTCAGACTGAACAGGGTCATAGTACAGACATAATACCATATGTTGATCGGAGTGCTATGAGTGTAGCATCTCGACCTATTGGCCCATGTCGGTGCTTTAATTATGGTCAGGATGGTCATATTAGCCTATAGTGTAACATAGGAAAGAAGTATTTCGAAAGATAGCAGTTTGGACATTTGGCTAGAGATTGCCCCATCGGTGGCGAATCTAGAGGAGCTGAGCTAACAACAGGAGGACCAGTGACAACAGGACGTGGTAGAAGGATATATTCCAGTAATAGTCATGGACGAGGCTCAAATTTCACACAGAACAAAGGCAGAGAGACTTCAAGTGGAATAAATAGTGGTAGATGACATACATCTCAAACACATATTGCAACTGATGTTGATAGGGGATGAATCTTCACCATGACAGAGCATGAGGTACAAGATGGTGGTGATATTTTATCTATATAAGTTTGTCATAGTTTTTATTGATGACATCCTTGTGTATTCACCTTCTCGGGTCGATCATGAGCAACACATTCGATTGGTATTGGAGAATTTTATGAATGAGCAACTTTATGCCAAGTTCTCTAAATATGAATTTTGGCTGGATATAGTGGTATTTTTTGGGGAACATTATCTTAGGAAAAAGGTATTTGTGTAGATCCACAAAAGGTCGAAGAAGTTCCGAAATGGGAGAGATCGAGAACGGTGATAGAGATTCGGAGTTTCATGGGATTAGAAGGCTATTACCGTTGCTTTATTCGAGATTTCTCTATTATTGCTTCTCTGATGACTCAGCTAAAGAGAAAGAATATACTGTTTGTATAGATCGATGGTTGTGATAGGAGCTTCCAAACTCTGAATGAGAAATTAACTACTACACTGATACTTACTCTACCATTTGGACTTGATGGATAAATGGTTTATACTGATACATCACATCAATGGTTAGGATGTGTACTGATGCAGCATGGGAGAGTGATTGCCTATGCCTCGAGATAGTTGAAGACTCATGAGAAGAAGAATCTCACCCATGATCTAGAGATGGCAGCGATTATACATGCTCTAAAGATTTGGAATCATTATTTATACGGTGCCAAATGTGAGCTTTATACCGATCATAAGAGTCTGAAATATCTTCCCACTCAGAAAGAGTTGAATTTGAGGCAGAGACGTTGGATGAAGTTCCTAAGTGACTACGATTGTACTATTAATTATCGTCCAAGAAAAGCCAATATAGTTGTTGTTGCACTAAGTAGGAAGAATGTGGGTAAATTGTTGTTTTTGAGAGCCAGACCGAGGATGTTTGAGGAGATGGTAGTGTTAGTTTGACTTTCAAGATATCCGATAATGGAGGTCTTCTTGCCCATATGAAAGTCTGACATACGCGGTTAGATAGAATCAAAACAGCACAAAACAAATATGATCAATATGGAAAGTGGAAAGTAGAGATTGCAAAGAATGATAATACTACCTTCAGACTGAATCCAGATGACATAATACATTTTGGTGATAGAGTGGTGGTACCATCTACATGAACGCTTAAGTATGAGATCTTGGATGAGGCTCACGATGAATTGTATAATATGCATCCTGAGATTCGAATCAGGCAAGGAAGAACTACTACCGGATCAAAGGCTTCGAGGTATTGAAAGTAGATAGGGCCCTGAGGATTCAAAAAGCCAGATTAGTTCCCAAAATATTCACTGAGGAGGATACCCAATGAGTAAGCTACCCTCACGATGATGCGTTGATAATCAAAGCCAATATTGGTGGGGCATAAATTGATAGGATATTAGTGGACCTTGGGAGCGCGGTGGACATCATCTTCGAGGAGGCCCTGAATAGTTTAGGCGTAGAGTTCACTAATTTGATCCATGAAGTGATCTCATTGTATGGGTTTGGGGGCGCAACGGTTGTTCCACTAGGTCGGGTGCAGCTAATGATGACCATTGGGACAGCCCTCATACCTGGATCATTATGATGGATTTCACCGTAGTGGACTGTTTGAGCAGTTATCAAGTGATTTTGGGAAGGCCCTTCATGATGAAGTCAATGACAGCTATGTTTAGTTATTACCTGAAGCTAAAATTCCCGACCAGATAAAGAGTCGGGCTAGTTTGTAGAGGCTAGAAGGTGGCAATGAGCTATTTTACAACCGTTTCGAAATAGACTTTGTGTATTGAAGAAGCGAAGGTGAAAATGAAGGAAGAGGAGAAAGCAACAGAAGTAGAATCAGCTGACCCCCGACCCGAAGACCCCGCTCAGTTAGGGGTAGGGGAAGAATTGGAGCAAGTGGAACATTTTCACCCCGGGAAGACGATTAAGGTCGGTGTCGGGCTGGAGTCAAGTTTGAAGGAACGGTTGTTGGGTTTTATGAAAGGGTACACGTATGTCTTTGCTTGGGATCATGAGGACATGCCCAAGATTGACCCTCTGTTCATCAGTCACCCCGTAGCAATAGATCGTGCTCATAAGTCAGTGAAGTAAAAGAGAAGGATTTTCAAGCAAGAGCGGTACAAGTCAATCAACGTGGAGATTGAAAAATTGATGAAGGCCGAGTTTATCAGGAAATTCAAGTACCCGGAGTGGGTGTCGAATGTAGTCTTGGTGAAGAAGGCCAGTGGAAAGTGGAAAATGTGTGTCGATTTCTCCGATCTGAACAAAGTCTGCCCGAAAGATATCTTACCACTTCCAAATATTGATCAGTTGATGGATTCGACAGCCTGTCACGGGCTGCTCAGTTTTATGGATGCCTTTTCGGGGTACAATCAGGTCAGAATGCATCCTAAGGATGAGGAGAAAACAACCTCCATCACCGACTAAGGGTTGTATTGTTATAAAGTAATGCTCTTTGGACTGAAGAATACTGGAGCTATATATCAGACGTTAGTGAACAAGGTCTTCAAGCCATTCATCGTCAAGATAATACAAGTCTATGTCGACGACATGATCACAATGACCGTAAAGCCCGAAGACCACTTGGATGACCTCAGAGGAACATTTGAGCTCTTAAGGAAGTTCAATACAAAGTTGAACCTAGACAAATGTGCCTTCGGGTTGTCTTCGAGAAAATTCTTGGGATGTATGGTCAGTGCAAGAGGCATTGAAGCGAATCCCCATAAAATAAGAGCGGTACTAGATGTGAAACCTCTGAGGATGGTGAATGAGGTACAGAGCATAACTGGTCTGGTGGCGGCACTCAATCGATTCATCTCCAAAGCCACTGATAAGTGCCATATCTTCTTCCAGCTGATCAAGAAGGCAAAGAATGAGGTCAATTGGATGAACGAGTACGAGGAAACATTCCAACATCTTAAAGAGTACTTGACCTAGCCCTCACTTCTGGCTAAGCCAATCCCGGGTGAGATGCTATTTTTATACTTAACTAATTTCGAATATGATGTAAGCTCAATATTAGTGCAAGAAGTAGACAAAATCCAAAGGCTGGTGTATTACACTAGTAAGGCCTTGTTAGCTACGGAAACTCGATACCCGGTCCACGAACTAGTAGCTTTGTCACTGGTAACTACAGCAAGGAAGTTGCGTCCCTACTTCCAAGCTCACCTCATCGGGGTATACACCGATAACCTACTCAGTCAGCTATTGCATAAACCAGAGAACTCGGGTGGTCTTGTCAAGTGGTCAATGGAGCTTAGTGAATATGATATATCATACGTACCTCGGGTAACAATCAAAGGGCAAGCCCTGGCAGACTTTATAACAGAATTCATCGGACCCCAAGTTATGATATTCGAGGAGCTAAAGTGCGAACTGTTTGTTGATGGGACGGTTAGCTCACAAGGGTGTGGCACTGGGATAATTCTCAGAAGCCATGGGGGAGAAGAATTAATCTATGCGCTGATATTTGCCTTTGAAGTGACCAACCATGAGGTAAAATATGATACAATGTTGGTCGGGCTGAGACTTTGCTGGGGTGATCGGAGTAAAAGACATGGTGGTGAAAAACGACTCGTAGTTGGCTGTCCAGCAGCTAAATGGAAAATTCCAAGCAAAATAAGCTAACATGATAGCTTACTTCGTCGAGATGAAAAATCTCAATGGAGGAATGAGGGACGTGACATTAGAGTAGATCGGACGAGAACAATTAGTAGGTAGATTCATTGACTTGGCTTACATCGTCCATCAAATCAAAAATTCCATGGGGCATCCCCTTGGAAATTTTGAAACCAAAACTTATAGGGGAACAAAGCATGATGAAGGTGAAAGTTGAGACCAAACAAACCTGGATGGATTTGATTATGAGGTACTTAGAAGCGGGGGACTTATCAGAAGACAGGAAACAGGCAAGGAAACTGAAATACTGAAGTGCACGATTTTCAATGATAGATGGGGTGATGTACCAGAGGGGTTACACGATGTCGTATCTAAGGTGTCTAGGGCTTGATGAGGTGAACTTTGTGCTCAGAGAAATCCACGAATGAATCTACGGAAGCCACTATAGGGGTAAATCTATAGCCCACAAGGTACTCAGACAATATTTCTTCTGGCCAACATTGCATCAGGACGGGGTTGAGGTTTCCCGATCATGTGATGGGCGTCAAAGGAATGCCAATATGCCCCACCAGTCGCCCGAGCAGCTGACCACTTTGTCAAGTCCTTGTCCATTCGCGTAGTGGGGGATGGATATTATCGTACCTATACCTATGGGCCGGGGTTAGGCAAAATTTACGATTGTGGCAATTTATTATTTCACCAAGAGAGTATAGGTCGAGCCGTTGTCCACAATAACTGAGAAGAAAGCCATAGAGTTTGTCAAAAAGAATATTGTGTGTCGATTCGGGATTCCCAAGGCTATCATTACAGACAATAGAAAGCAGTTCGGTAGCACGGGCTTCAAGAAACACTGTAAAGATCTCCAGAATGCTTTGAGATTTGCTTCACCCGCTCACCGAAAGTCAAACGGGCAAGTAGAAGCAGCAAACAAGACCATAAAGAATAATTTGAAGATAATACTCGGGTCATGCAATGGTCTGCGGATTGAGGAGCTGCCAAAGGTATTATGGGCACATCAGTCTGTTGGGTTTCTAAGGTCAAACCAAGATCATTTTAAGCATAAAATAATATGAATACGGAAAGAAGTATAGCGGAAATATACTCACTTTGAACGGTTATAGGATGTGTAGAGAACAAAAATTTACTCATTGTGAAGTGCTCCAAGCTCCTCCTTTTATTGTATGTTGAGCTCCAAGCTTTGGTGAATGAATTCCAAACTCATGGGAGTAGTTTCCCTATCACCTTTGTATGATCCTTTGATGTGCTAGCAATGGAGATTTTGCAACAAAATCGCCTATTTCTTCCTTGTTGTTCTCGGTAATTGGAGAAGAAAATGAGAGGGAGAGTCACGGTTTTTAAAGAAGAAAAGAGAGTGAAAAATGATTTGTGTTGACTTGTTTTGATTTTCCAAAAAACAAAAATGATATACCAAAATCAAATGTTTGGTAAAAGTCTTTCACAAATCAAGCTTGAGTGCAAGATAAGCAACCACCAACTTTTATCACCATAAAATAACAAAGTTGACTAGTGATGTGACTTTTGGGTCCCACTTGATTCAAAATCCGAGTGGGCCCGCAAACACATTCCGGGCTTAGGTTCGTTAATTCCGAATTAATGAATTTTCCGTTACGACGTAATTAAATCAAATTTAATTAAATAATTATGCCTAGCAAAATTACTATTAAAGTCGCTCGCGAATTAATTCCAAATTAATTCGTTCGCCCGAATTAAAATCCAATTTTAATTCCGTTATGAAATCTAATTTCATTTTATATCGAATTTATTATTTTAATCGATTAATTCCGAATTAATCGTTCTCTCTCTTCTAATTGAATTTTATCCCAGATAATTTTTTGCCGTAATTAATCCTAGATTAATTTTCTCTCTCTTCTAATTAATCTTAGATTAATTATGTTCGAGTCATACGTCATTGGTGAATCTTCGGGAAGCAACCCATGAGATCCCTGGATATGTTGGCAGTAAATCTGGTCGTCGGACTATCCGAACACGTGCGTACCTGGTACCACGTTCTTACCGATTTACAAGACATGGTTGGCTTCTAGCAAAGCATCGTGCCTACCCAATTCTCCAGAAATATTCTTTTAAGGAATATGTAATCTATGTCAGGCGTAGTATACGTAGTATTGCGTATTGCGATCCAGTATCGATATCACATGTTAGGCCTAGGGCTGGAATTGTGTCTGCCCCGTACGAAGCATATATCGGATCTCTGGTAACTAGTCTCTATAATCGGATAATCATACCTAGTCATATTATCCCGATGACTGCAGTACTAAAGAGTACTAGTTCTGTATCTTATGTGATCATTATCTCCATATGACTGTAGTGATACTTCCATCTTGACATCACACCCAATACACTACGATTCTTAGTATACCCAGAAGAGGCGTACACAGAACCTGTTAAAGCCTCGAACGACCAAAACCAAAGTATACTAATTATTGCAAGTATTAGCGATGCAAGTCTCAGATTAAGACCAAATACACCTACCCTGATTCGGATTCCCATAGACACATAATCATACTACCAATGGGATTCCGAGGGGTCTATCCAGAGCGAAGCTGTTTCCATACCATCGGTAAACAAAACCTCATATTACACTTGCATGAGTATCCAATACCCAAATATATGAGAACTATGATGTTACGCTTCCATAACACGCACAAGTGTAATACTAGCCTATTCTGCATTATCGATGTCCAGTCTCGATAATACTACGACTAGGGATATTTAATGATTAAACCTTACGTGGATTAATATTGTCTCATATCTTATTAATCTGGTACTAATCATATGGACTTTTATCATTTATATATCCCGGTAATCCAATTACAAATGATAAAAGAGCAATTTCCTTTGTCACATAGTTAATTTGTACAACAACACCATGTTCTGTACAAATAGTGATGCTATGGGTCATAATTGTCCAACATAAATGACCTGTAAGGACTCCACGGGAGAATCCCCATTTTCCTTGGCTTACGGATGTGAGGCAATCATCCCTGCGGAGATCGGGATAACGACCCATTGGGTACAGCACTTTAAGGAAGGACAGAATAAAGAACTCATAAAGCACCACATTGACCTGCTAGAGGAAAAAAAAAGTCGACACTCAAGGTGGCAGCGTATCAGCAAAAGATGGCTTGCTTCTACAACAAAAGGGTTTGGGCGTGAAACTTTTACCCCGGAGATTTAGTCTTGAGACGGGTCACCATAAATACAAGAAGGCCCGAGGAGGGCTCATTAGGAGCCAAGTGGGAAGGACCTTCAGAATTGCTGAAGTCATCAGGTCAGGTACATATCACTTGGTGCAGCTGGATGGCACTCGGCACAAGAAGCCCTGGAATGCTGAGATATTGTAGAGGTATTCTCAGTATAGCCTCTTTTAGAATGACCCTCAAAGAGTTGTAAGAAGGGCAGTAGATTCCATGAATGTAAATAGGTCTTTCCCATTTTAAATAGAAGTGTGTTCATCTATGTCTGTTTATTATTTGAATGAGAAAGACTTGTTTAATATTCTTGTGAAATACTCGTGGTCGGGACGTATCAAAGGGTGTAAGATATATGGGAAGACACGTACCCCCATGGCACGCCAATCCCCGATGTCCTTATCAGCCTCCCGGGTTGGAATATAATAACCCAATGACCTGCACCTTTGAGGGGAAGATTGAAGACAAACGTGGCGTTTGGCGCATTGGGGTAACCATAACAAGTTTGGCGGGAGGGACAACGTGGCGTTTGGTGCCACTAGGTAACCATAGCACGTATAGATTAAAGTTATTGAATACATGCATGGCGTTTAGCACCTCGGGGTAACCATAGCACGTTCAGCGGGAGGTCTAGTGTGGTGTTTGGTGCCCTTGGGTAATCATAGCACGTAAGAATTGAAGTTATTGAGGACCTTCGTGGCATTTGGCGCCTCGAGGTAACCATAGCACGTTCGGCGGGAGGGCTAACGTGGATTTTGGCACCCCTAGGTAACCATAGCACGTATGGATTGAAGTTATTAAAGACCTGTGTGGCGTTTGGCACCTTGAAGTAACCATATCACGTTCGGCGAGAGGGCAAGTGTGGCGTTTGGCACCCCTAGGTAACTATAGTACGTATGGATTGAAGTTATTGAAGACATGCATGGCGTTTGATGCTTTGGGGTAACCATAGCACGTCCATCATAAAGGCCAGTATGGCATTTGGAAACCCTAGGTAACTATAGCACGTATAACTCGGGATTGGGTTATGTCCCACCGAAGCCCGATCATTCTTTGTTGGCGTAAGGAAAGATCATTCCATTGCAATTAAGTGACTTAAATGGCATTGGGTCAGAGTTATTCCCCCAATGCCTCTTTATCATATTGTCTCGGGGCTATGTTACGTCCCGCCAAGGCCCTATTACTCTCTGATGGTATGAAGGAACATTCCCTTGTGGCTAGGAGAATACAACGGCTTGAGGTTGGGTACGTCCCACCTAGGCCTTATTGTGTTTGTTGGCATGAGGCTGAAGTTTCTCCCTCATTACCTTATATTGAATGGCACAATAGGGGAACATTCCCTTATGGTCAGGTGATTACAGCGGCTCAGGGTCGGGTACATCCCATTAGGACTTTTTATATTTATTGGCATAGGGTTGGAGTTTCTCCCCTATGGCCTTATATTGAATGGCACGAAAGAACATTCCTTTGTGGCCAGGTGGTCACAAATACCCACATGTCTATACGAGATTCCAAAGCTCATGGTATATCGGGTTAAATCATTGGAACTCCAATTCTAATATACGACATGTGCTAGTCTTCTAGGTTATAGGAATTCGACCGTATTCTAAAACCAACTACAATGAATATTTATTTTAAGAATAGTTTATAATAGTAATACTATCCCAATGTCGAACCACCCAATTTTCATTATTACTACATGACTATTCTAAGGTCGATTTCACTTTCAGTATATTTATACATCAATCTAATATGCATAATGACATTACTATTAATAAGGTTTGAAATGAAAATGTTGATATTTTATTAATAAAGAATAAAATATAATGTAAAATACATTATTCAGATTAGCGTTCCAAACACCAACTCCAACAAACTCCCACTTGCTTAGTGCCAATCCTGATTGTACCGTAGTCTCATCTCCTCCACTTGTTTATAGAATAACTTAGGAGGTAAGGCCTTAGTAAGCGGGTCTGCTATGTTGTTTATTCCTTGAACCTTCAAGACCACTATGTATTTTCGTTGAATAATCTCTCTAATCATATGATTTTTTTCCACGTGTTTAGACTTGGAATGCGCCATCGGCTCCTTAGCCTGTGCAATGGCTCTGCTATTATCACAGTGCAATGGGATAGAATCCACAATAGTAGGCACAATGCCAAGTTCTGTGATAAAATTTCTAATCCAAATAGCTTCTTTAGCAGCTTCTTTAGTGCCTCAGTGGTGAAATCAATTGTTGAGCCTTGCTTTGAACATTGCCAACAAACCACACCGCCATTGAGGGTAAATATATATTCGGATGTAGACTTTCTATCATTTGTATCTCCTTGAAAGTCAAAGTCTGTATAACCCTTAAGTTGTAGCTCATCTTCTCCATATATGAGAAACTTATCCTTAGTACCCTTGAGATATTTCAGGATATGTTTCATGGTTGTCCAATGATCATTACCCGGATCAGATTGATATCAGCTAGTTATACTGACGCCGAAACTGATGTCAGGTATTGTACATAGCATAGCCTATATAACTCTTCCAATACAAGAAGCATATGACAAGTTAGACATTCTAACTCTTTCTTCCTCAATCTGAGGTGTCATTTTCTTCGAAAGATGTATATCGTATCAAAAAGGTACATTTACTACCTTGCAGTTAGTAAAACCGTACATTTCTAATATTTTGTCTATATACGTGGATTGCGACAACCCTGTAAGCTTCCTAACTCTATCCCGGTAGAGCCTTATACCCAATATATAGAATGCTTCACACATGTCTTTCATGGGGAAGTTCTTGCAAAGGTAGGCTTTCACACGTTGCATCAATCATATATCATTCACAATGATAATGATATCGTCTGCATACAAAACAAGTAATATTATCATGCTCCCACTAACTTTCTTATAAACACACGGTTCTTCCTCATTTTTGATGAATCCAGAAAATCTAATTAAACACACGGTTCTTCCTTATTTTTGATGAATCCAGAAAATCTAATTATCTCATCAAAATAATGATTCCAGGTTTGGGATGTCTGTTTAAGTCCATAAATAGACTTTTGGAGCTTACAAACCGAGTTTGAAGTCTCACTGGATACGAAACCCTATGATTGTTCCATATAGATATCCTTCTCGAGGAATCCATTTAGGAAAGTGATTTTCACATCCATCTGCCATATCTCATAGTCATGATATGCAGCAATGGCTAAGATAATCCTAATGGATTTCAACATGGCTAATGGTGAAAAACATTTCTCATAGTCAAATCTCATGACGTTGACTGTAACCTTTCACTACCAGTCGAGCCTTAAATTGAAATACCAAATGACAGATTTAAAAATATATATATAATGTATTTTTGTAAGGTGGGTAGATTGTAATACCATGTGACAGATTTAAAAATATATATATATATATATATATATAATATATATATATATATATATTATATATATATATATATAATGTATTTGTCAGTATCTTACTTTGAAAGATTATAAGAGAGAGAGAGAGTGGGAGATAAGTACGAAGGAAAAAGAGAAGCAAAAAAAAATTAATAATAATAATAATAAGGGGTAAGCCTACACGAAAGTGAGCATGCAGCAGTTTCATTTTCTCTCTCAATTACTTTCTCTCAAACACACTCTCTCTCTGCCTAATCTTGGAACCGCCACCGCCGCTTCATTGCCGATCATCCTCCTCCACGCGCCGGTCCGACAGATAGCTGCCAATGTCAGTTTTCCAGATCCGTCGAGATCGAGACCATCGGAAGCCGGATGCGCCGCCACGTGTTTCTGGAAGAGGATGATTCGTCGCCGGTGTTTCTACATTTTCCGGCCACCTCCAATCACTTCTAACGGTCACCTCCGGCGAGTGAGTACTTTTTCAGGCCGAGATCTTTCCAACGCCAGTGGTTACTTCCTGATCCGACATCGTTTGGGTTGTTTTCCATTTTATAATTACTGGTAATTCGGGAATAGTAATGGAATTTGAGATCCAACCCTTGGATCGACGATCCGAACGTATCAGATTATTGCTCTCGATTATACGAGCATTTTGATATAAATATCCACCGTTGAAAGTTTTTGGTTGTGGGGCCCGATTTTCATTCTGGAGCCCGCTTGCCTCGTTAAGCGTATCATAAAATTCCGAAGCAGTTCGTCGCTATTTTCCTACTCAACATAGTCGTTTGGATTATCAAGTGGATTGTCGATATCAACTTTGCATTTTGAGCATCCAATTTAGATTCTTAGCGAGGATACAGACATATTAAGACTTTTGCGTGGATAGAGGTAAGTACACTGCATGATGATTGTCTTAACATAATTGTTTGATGATTGATGGTTGTTGTGGAAGTATATATATATATATATATATATATATATATATATATATATATATATTGGTATAATTAATTAAATTTGTGTACATATTATATTGAGATATTGAAAGCATGATAAATATGAATTCATGATTAATGAGATGGGATTGATGGATTGGATGTGAGATATGACTATATTGGATGATGAGTGTTGTATGTTATGCTGTCGGGTTTCGTATAATAGTGGTCGGAGATGAGATATTTTTGCGGGTTAATATCTCCATATATTGCGGAATGATTGAGATATTATTTGCCGGATAATATCTCTTCATATTTTGCGGGATGATATGGTGGGAAACCTTGGTAATTGTGATGAGGTACTCTCCCATTGGTTTCAATCCACTGTTATAATGGACCCGGATTAGCAACCATGTTTGATGGATGATTATGTTGTTGTGAGATGTTTGCTCGAGTTGTTATTATAGTATATGTTATTTCATACATTATAATGTATATATATATATATATATATATATATATATATATATATCTCTCTATTTTGTTGGTGAGGTCATGTTGAGAGTATGAGTGCTTACTTGCTGAGCTCTTTAAGCTCACTCCCCTCTTCCCCCAAACATTCCAGGTAGTTCGCGAGCACAGCAGGAGCAGTACCAGAATTGGATTCACGTGCCACAGTTGTATTTTCGGGTTGGTCCAGACATTTGAGTCGTCATTTGCATATTATTAAGACTTGTGTTGTAAATCATATAATTGGTGTATAATTCTGGGATTTGTAATCATTGAAATAATTTTGTGCACATTTATATGGTTGGTTTGACATATAAAATGCTCGAGCTAAAGCGGATCGCGAACCTCTTTCTAGAGTTGGGCCCGCTCTAGGGAGGGGGTCGTGACAGATTTGGTATCAGAGCTTAGGGTTTTAGATTCTGTAGACACATTGTATTAGATGAGGGTATAAAATAGGTAGTTTTGTGTCCGTAAGAAAATGTCTGGACGTGGCCGTGATACTGGTACTCAACGTTGGAGAGGATAGTTTGACGATGCGTGAGAATAACGAGTAATAGTATAGAGAGACCTCACACTTATTCGATATATCTTGAATTCGATATAGCATTATATGGTATTCCGCTGATTGTTGAGGATATCGATGGTTCTTGACTTATACATCCAGTAGTTCTGACAAGTTGCCCACATCTCTATTCCTGCAGTTGTAATTGATGTGATTTCTATATTTGTACCTAATATGAACTTCCTATTGCAGTTATAATATCGCCGTGAGTCAGTAGGTCGAAGACATTAGAATTTTGATGTTCGAGAGACGAGAAAGAAGACTTTGTTGACACTCATGTTTAATCAATTATATGTAATCATGTCAAACAAACAATAAAATTTAAATTTTAGTTAAGATCACATTATGGAATATAACAACTTGGTTGCGTTGCAAGGACATGATCATCTTCGAATTGATGATCTTCCCATTGAAGTTTTGCACGTAGAGACATGGGAATGAGACCGTCGATAACTTGGATTTCGAGACTGTCAAGAAACTTGATTTTGTTGTAGCCCTGAACGATACTTTTATATGACTCTTCGATAGTAGTGAAGAGTTGCCAGTATTTATCATTGTTATTGCTTTCTAGACTTCGACGGATTGAGTCTGCGGAAAGAACTCTAAGATCTCAGGAATGATGGAAAGTAATATTTTCTACGAAAATATCATCGTATCCATAGTAAGCTCTAAGTTTCGGTCTAGATGGCCAACTTATGAGTCTCCAATCGGTGAGCTGACGTGATGGTATGATTCTAATAAGATGAATTGGGTGGTAAATGAGCGAATAGTCATCTGACCATTCTGGAGTAATGGTTTCGATCCAGACAGTAATACTTTTGTGTCGTTTATACCATCGATGTAAAATATTACTGATGAAGGGAGGAAACTCACTTAGGCTGGCTTTTAAGATACCAGGATAGTTAGGATGGATTGGACTTGGTCCAAGAATAAATCCATTTAGGAAACTGAGTTCAAACAAGGTGCCGAGACTCCACTAGCAATGATTGAAGAAATCATGGCTGTTGATGAAAACTGTGTAATGGAATCTGTGATATCCACAGTGAAAAAATCGCAGAATTATTTATGTATTGGATTAAACCATCTGTTTTTCCATTCAAATGGTTTTAAGAATGTAACACCACCTCATGAAGTTGGTAGCAACTCTTACCACGATATCCATTGCAATCTCTTTGGGCAAAAGAGCGGATGGAGCTTCATTGAGACAATCGTAGATATATCTCCAAAGGTTTCGAACATATTTAGAGTCTATAACTGCTCGATCTATGAATGGCCATTTACAAAGCTTTTGGTATACCACCTTAGCTCTAATAGATCTTGAACAGGGGTTAGGATTGGCAAATGAGGATGCCATTGAAGAAGTTTTGAGTAAGTCCTTAAGAACTAATGCATCTCTTAAATAGGAGGAGATATCTATAATTTCTTCATGAATAGATACTTTCATAGTATCCATGTATACTGGAAAGGATATAATAATTATTCCCGATGATTAGATATAAAGCAGAATGTGAGGGACCTGCAAATACTCTTTTCAGTACTGAGAATCTTAATATGGTGGATTATGCGTAAACTTCCAAAAGCTCTTTACAGTTGTTGTTTGAGTAGGACCCCTTGGTGGAGCCCTTTTCTTTTGGAGACTGGATAGCTGGTTTGTAAGTTGCGGCATAGGTTAGAATAATAATAATTTGGGGCATTATTCATATGATGGTGAGTGTGACATGTATAATGATCGTTAGAGTTTGAAATATTTTTCCACTGAGAAATATCTGAATTTTGGAGATAGACACATTGGATAGAGTTTCTAAGTGACTATGATTGTACTATAGATTATCATCTTAGAAAGGTCAATATAGTTACTGATACACAGTAGGAAGAATGATGGTTAATTTTTGAGAGATAGACAGAGAATCTTTGAGGAGATGACATTGGTATGTTTGACTTTTGGATTGTTCGATAGTGGGGGTATTCTTGTCTATATGAAGGTTCGACCCACACCGTTAGATAGATTTATTATAACACACAGCGGTTTAACCAATGTAAAAATTAGAGAGTAGAGATTGTAAGGAATGTGCCTACTACTTTCAGATTGAGTTCAGAGAATGTATAATTATTAGTGATAGAGTTGAGATACCACATTCTGGAATGCTCAAGTATGAGATCTTGGATAAGGCACACAATGATCATTATTATATGAATTCTGAGAGCACTAAGATGTATCAAAATCTAAAGAAGACTTATTGGTGGTCGGGAATGAAGAGAGAGATTTCAGAGTTTGTATCCCGGTATTTAGTTTGTCAGCAGGTTAAAGCAGAACATCAACATCCAGTCAGATTACTCCAGCCTTTACCTATACCTGAGTGGCCATGAGAAATATCGCGATAGATTTTGTAGTAGGGCTGTTGAGGACACAGTAGGGTTATGATGTAATTTGGGTAGTAGTGGATTGATTGTCTAGATCTGCTCATTTTCAATCGATTCGAGTTATATGGGGACCAGAGAGACTATCGATATTTATTTGTGGAGCAGATTGTACAATTACATGGTGTACCATATCTATTGTATCAGATAGAGTTTTCGGATTTACTTCTCATTTTCGGCAGAATTTCTTGAAGACTATAGGATCAAATATTTATACGAGCACCTCATTCCACCCTCAGACTGACGGTCAGTTAGAGTGGACTATTCAGACGCTAGAAGATTTGCTGAGAACGTGTGTTTTAACATTAAATGAGAGTTGGGGTGAACATTTACATTTGATATATGAGAGGAGTTGTAGGACTTTTGTTTGTTAAGGCGAGGTTGGAGATAGACAAATTCATGGCTCAAACTTGGTGGATATGACATCTGAGAGGATCAGGTTGATCCGAGCGAGACTGTTAGATGAAAAAAGTCAACGAAAGAGTTTTGTCAACAGTAGGAGGTATAACATCGAGTACCAAATTAGGGATACAGTATTCTTGAAAATTTCTTATTGGGAGGGAGTACTGAGGTTTGGCCGGAAGAGAAAGTCTTCTTCGAGCTGTAATGGTTCTTTTGAGATTTTGAAGAGCGTGGGAAAAGTGGCATATCATCTGGCATTACTACCGATATTAGAAAGGATTCATAAAGTATTTCGTCTATTAGTTCTAAAGAAGTTTATACTTGACCCTTCTCAGATTCTAAAGAGTCAACCGATGGAGCCGAGCGGGAACTTGACTTATAGGGAAAGCCTATGAAGATCGTAGATCGAAAGGTTCAAGAGTTGAGATCCAGACGTATTTCCCTTGTAAAGATCATGTGGACTAATCATCACATTCAAGAGGCAACTTGGGAATTAGAGCAAGACATGAAGGAGAAATATCCAGAACTATTTGAGGATTGAGAAATTTCGGGGACATAATTTTGTAAGGCGGGTAGATTGTAATACCACGTGACAGATTTAAAAATATTATATATATAATATAGTATTTGTCAGTATCTTACTTTGAAAGATTATAAGAGAGAGAGAGAGAGGAAGATAAGTACGAAGAAAAAGAGAAGCAATAAAAAATTAATAATAATAATAAAAAGGGGTAAGCGTACACGAAAGTGAGCATGCAGCAGTTTCACTTTCTCTCTCAATTATTTTCTCTCAAACACTCTCTCATCCTGCCTAATCTTGGAACCGCTGCCGCCGCCTCACTGCTGATCATCCTCCTCCATGCGCCGATCCGATAGATAGTTACCGACGTCAGCTTTCCACGCACCTCCGGAAGAGGACGATTCTTCGTCGGTGTTTCTGCATTTTCCGGCCACCTCCGATCACTTCTAATGGTCCCCTTCCGCTAGTGGGTACTTTTCAGGTCGAGATCTTTCCAACGCCAGTGGTTACTTCTTGATCCGACATCGTTTGGGTTGTTTTCCATTTTATAATTACCGGTAATTCGGGAATAGTACTGGAATTTGAGATCCGACCGTTGGATCGGCGATCTGAACGTATCAGATTATTGCTCTCGATTATACAAGCATTTTGGTATAAATATCCACCGTTGAAAGTATTTGGTTGTGGGGCCCGATTTTCGTTGTGGGGCTCGCTTGCCTCGTTAAGCATATCAGCAAGTTCTGAAGCCGTTCGTCGCTATTTTCCTACTCAACATAGTCGTTTGGATATATCAAGTGGATTGTCGATATCAACTTTGCATTTTGAGCATCCAATTTAGATTCTTAGCGATGATACAGACATATTAAGACTTTTGCGTGGATAGAGGTAAGTACATTGCATGATGATTCTCTTAACATAATTGTTTGATGATTGATGGTTGTTGTGGAAGTCTATATATATTGGTATAATTATAAATATATATATGTATATATTATATTGAGATATTGAAAGCATGACAAATATGAAGTCATGATTAATGAGATAGGATTGATGGATTGGATGTGAGATATGACTATATTGGATTATGAGTGATGTATGTTATGCTGCCGGGTTTCGTATAATAGTGGTCGGAGATGAGATATTTTTGCGCGTTAATATCTCCATATATTGCGGGATGATTGAGATTTTTTTGCGGGATAATATCTCTTCATATTTTGCGGGAAGATATGGTGGGAAACCTTGGGAGTTGTGATGAGGTACTCTCCCATTGGTTTCGATCCACTGTTATACTGGACCTGAATTAGCAACCATGTTTGATGGATGATTGTGTTGTTGTGAGATGTTTGCTCGAGTTGTTATTATAGTATATGTTATTTTTCATACATTATATTATATTATATATATATATATATATATATATATATATATATATATCCTTATTTTGTTGGTGAGGTCATGTTGAGAGTATGAGTGCTTACTTGCTGAGCTCTTTAAGCTCACTCCCCTCTTCCCCCAAACATTCCAGGTAGTTCGCGAGCACAGCAGGAGCAGTCAGTACCAGAATTGGATTCACGTGCCACAGTTGTATTTTCGGGTTGGTCCAGACATTTGAGTCGTCATTTTCATATTATTAAGACTTGTGTTGTAAATCAGATAATTGGTGTATAATTCTGGGATTTGTAATCATTGATATAATTTTGTGCACATTTATATGGTTGGTTTGACATATGGAATGCTCAATCTAAAGCGGATCGCGAAACCCTTTCTAGGGTTGGGCCTGCTCTAGGGAGGGGGTCGTGACAGATTTGGTATCAGAGCTTAGGGTTTTAGATTCTGTAGACACATTGCATTAGATGAGGGTATAAAATGGGTAGTTTTATGTCCGTAAGAAAATGTTTGGACGTGGCCGTGATACTGGTACTCAACGTGGGAGAGAGATAGTTTGACGATGCGTGAGAATAACAAGTAATAGTATAGAGAGACCTCACACTTAGTCGATAGATCTTGAATTCGATATAGCTTTATCTGGTATTCCGCCGATTGTTGAGGATATCGATGGTTCTAGACTTATACATCCAGTAGTTCTGACAAGTTGCCCACATCGATATTCCTGTAGTTGTATCTGATGTGATTTCTATAGTTGTACCTAATATGAACTTCCTATTGCAGTTATAATATCGTCGTGAGTCAGTAGGTCGAAGACATTAGAATTTTGGTGTTCGAGAGACGAGAAAGAAGACTTTGTTGACACTCATATTTAATCAATTATATGTAATCATGTCAAACAAACAATAAAATTTAAATTTCAGTTAAGATCACATTATGGAATATAACAACTTGGTTGTGTTGCAAGGACATGATCATCTTCGAATTAATGATCTTCCCATTGAAGTTTTACACGTAGAGACATGGGAATGAGACCGTCGATAACTTGGATTTCGAGACTGTCAGGAAACTTGATTTTGTTGTAAACCTGAACGATACTTCTATATGACTCTTCGATAGTAGTGAAGAGTTGTCAGTCTTTATCATTGGTATTGCTTTCTAGACTTCGACGGACTGAGTCTACAGAAAGAGCTCTAAGATCACAAGAATGATGGAAAGTAATATTTTCTGGGAAAATATCATCGTATCCACAGTAAGCTCTAAGTTTCGGTCTAGATGGCCAACTTATGAGTCTCCAATCGGTGAGCTGACGTGATGTTATGGTTCTAATAAGATGAATTGGGTGGTAAATGAGCGAATAGTCATTCGACCATTCTGTAGTAATGGTTTCGATCCAGACAGTAATACCTTTGTATCGTTTATACCATCCATGTAAAATATTACTGATGAAGGGAGGAAACTCACTTAGGCTGGCTTCTAAGATACCAGGATGGTTGGGATAGATTGGACTTGGTCCAAGAATAAATCCATTTAGGAAACCGAGTTAAAACAAGGTGCCGAGACTCCACTGCTAATGATTGAAGAAATCATGGATGTTGATGAAAAATGTGGAATGGAATCTGTGATATCCACAGTGAACAATCGCAGAATTATTTATGTATTGGATTAAACCATCTGTTTTTCCATTCCAAATGGTTCTAAGAATGTAACACCACCTCATGAAGTTGGTAGGAACTCTTGCCACGATATCCATTGCAATCTCTTTGGGCAAAAGAGCGGATGGAGCTTCATTGAGACAATCGTAGATATCTCTCCAAAGGTTTCGAACATATTTAGAGTCTATAACTGCTCGATCTGTGACTGGCCATTTATAAAGCTTTTGGTATACCATCTTAGCTCTAACGGATCTTGAACATGGGTTAGGATTGGCAGATGAGGATGCCATTGAAGAAGTTTTGAGTAAGTCCTTAAGAACTCATGCATCTCTTAAATATGAGGAGATATTTATAATTTCTTCATGAATAGATACTTTCACAGTATCCATGCATAATTGGAAAGGATAATAATTATCGCGATGATAAGATGTAAAGCAGAAATGTGAGGGACCTGCAAATACTTTTTTCAGTAGTGAGAATCTTAAGATGGTGGATTATGCGTAAACTTCCAAAAGCTCTTTACAGTTGTTGTTTGAGTAGAACCCCTTGGTGGAGCCATTTTCTTTTGGAGACTATATAGCTGGTTTGTAAGTTGCGGCATAGGTTAGAATAATAATAATTGGTTACATTATTCATATGATGGTGAGTGTGAGATGTATAATGATCGTTAGACTTTGAAATATTTTTCCACTGAGAAATATCTGAACTTTGGAGATAGACACATTGGATAGAGTTTCTAAGTGACTATGATTGTACTATTGATTATCATCTTAGAAAGTTCAATATAGTTACTGATACACAGTAGGAAGAATGATGGTTAATTTTTAGAGATAAACAAAGAATCTTTGAGGAGATGACATTGGTATGTTTGACTTTTGGATTGTTCGATAGTGGGGATATTCTTGTCTATATGAAGGTTCGACCCACACCGTTAGATAGATTTATTATAGCACAAAGTGGTTTAACCAATGTAAAAATTGGAGAGCAGAGATTGTAAGGAATGTGGCTACTACTTTCAGATTGAGTTCAGATAATGTATAATGATTAGTGATAGAGTTGAGATACCACCTTCTAGAATGCTCAAGTATGAGATCTTGGATAAGGCACACAATGATCATTATTATATGAATTCTGAGAGCACTAAGATGTATCAAAATCTAAATAAGACTTATTAGTGGTCCGGAATGAAGAGAGAGAATTCAGAGTTTGTATCTCGGTATTTAGTTTGTCAGTAGGTTAAAGCAGAACATCAACATCCAGTCATATTACTCCAGCCTTTACCTCTACCTGAGTGGCCATGAGAAATATCGCGATAGATTTTGTAGTAGGGCTGTTGAGGACACAGTAGGGTTATGATGTAATTTGGGTAGTAAGCTGTTGAGGACACAGTAGGATTGATTGTCTAGATCTACTCATTTTCAATTGATTCGAGTTATATGGGGACCAGAGAGACTATCGATATTTATTTGTGGAGCAGATTTTACGATTACATGGTGTACCATATCGATTGTATCAGATAGAGTTGTCGGATTTACTTCTCATTTTCGGCAGAATTTCTTGAAGACTATTGGATCAAAGATTTCTACGAGCACCTCATTCCATCCTCAGGCAGACGGTCAATTAGAGTGGACTATTCAGACGCTAGAAGATTTGTTGAGATTGTGTGTTTTAACAATAAATGAGAGTTGGGGTGAACATTTACATTTGATATATGAGAGGAGTTGTAGGACTTCTGTTTGTTAAGGCGAGGTTGGAGATAGACAAATTCATGGCTCAGACTTGGTGGATATGACATCTGATAGGATCAGGTTGATCCGAGCGAGACTGTTAGATGAAAAGAGTCAACGAAAGAGTTTTGTCAACAATAGGAGGTATAACATCGGGTACCAAATTGGGGATACAGTATTCTTGAAAATTTCTTATTGGGAAGGAGTACTGAGGTTTGGCCGGAAGAGAAAGTCTTCTTCGAGCTTTAATGGTTCTTTTGAGATTTTGAAGAGCGTGGGAAAAGTGGCATATCATCTGGCATTACTACCGATATTAGAAAAGATTCATAAAGTGTTTCGTATATTAGTTCTAAAGAAGTTTATACTAGACCCTTCTCAAATTCTAAAGAGTCAACCGATGTAGCCGAGCAGGAACTTGACTTATAGGGAAAGCCTATGAAGATCGTAGATCGAAAGGTTCAAGAGTTGAGATCCAGACGTATATACCTTGTAAAGATCATGTGGACTAATCATCACATTCAAGAGGCAACTTGGGAATTGGAGCAAGACATGAATGAGAAATATCCAGAACTATTTGAAGATTGAGAAATTTCGGGGACAAAATTTTTTGTAAGGTGGGTAGATTGTAATACCACGTGACAGATTTAAAAAAATATATATATATAATGTATTTGTCAGTATCTTACTTTGAAAGATTATAAGAGAGAGAGAGATGGAGATAAGTACGAAGGAAAAAGAGAAGCAAAAAAAAAATTAATAATAATAATAATAAAGGGGTAAGCGTACACGAAAGTGAGCATGCAGCAGTTTCACTTTCTCTCTCAATTATTTTCTCTCAAACACTCTCTCTCTCTGCCTAATCTTGGAACCGCCGCCGCCGCTTCACTGCCGATCACCCTCCTCCATGCGTCGGTCCGATAGATAGCTGCCGACGTCAGCTTTCCAGATCCGTCGAGATTGAGACCATCGGACGCCGGACGCGCCTCCACGCGCCTCCGGAAGAGGACGATTCGTCGTCGGTGTTTCTGCATTTTCCGGCCACCTCCGATCACTTCTGACGGTCACCTCCAGTGATTGGGTACTTTTCAGGCCGAGATCTTTCCAATGCCAGTGGTTAGTTTCTGATCTGACATCGTTTGGGTAGTTTTCCATTTTCTAATTACCAGTAATTCGGGAATAGTACTGGAATTTGAGATCCGACCGTTGGATCGGCGATCCGAACGTATCAGATTATTACTCTCGATTATACGAGCGTTTTGGTATAAATATCCACCGTTGAAAGTATTTGGTTGTGGGGCCCGATGTTCATTGTGGGGCCTACTTGCCTCGTTAAGCGTATCAGCAAGTTCTGAAGCTGTTCGTCGCTATTTTCCTACTCAACATAGTCATTTGGATATATCAAGTGGATTGTCGATATCAACTTTGCATTTTGAGTATCAAATTTAGATTCTTAGTGAGGATTCAAACATATTAAGACTTTTGCGTGGATAGAGGTAAGTACACTGCATGATGATTCTCTTAACATAATTGTTTGATGATTGATGGTTGTTGTGGAAGTCTATATATATATATATATATTAGTATAATTATAAATATATATATATACATATTATATTGAGATATTGAAAGCATGATAAATATGAATTCATGATTAATGAGATGGGATTGATGGATTGGATGTGAGATATGACTATATTGGATGATGAGTGTTGTATGTTATGCTGCCGGGTTTCGTATAATAGTAGTCGGAGATGAGATATGTTTACGGGTTAATATCTCCATATATTGCGGGATGATTGAGATATTTTTTTGCGGGATAATATCTCTTCATATTGCGGGATGATATGGTGGGAAACCTTGGGAGTTGTGATGAGGTACTCTCTCATTGGTTTCAATCCACTGTTATACTGGACCCGGATTAGCAACCATGTTTGATGGATGATTGTGTTGTTGTGAGATGTTTGCTCGAGTTGTTATTATAGTATATGTTATTTTTCATACATTATATTGTATATATATATATATATATCCCTATTTTGTTGGTGAGGTCATGTTGAGAGTATGGGTGCTTACTTGCTGAGCTCTTTAAGCTCACTCCCCTCTTCCCCCAAACATTCCAGGTAGTTCGCGAGCACAGCAGGAGCAGTACCAGAATTGGATTCACCTGCCACAGTTGTATTTTCAGGTTGGTCCAGACATTTGAGTCGTCATTTGCATATTATTAAGAATTGTGTTGTAAATCATATAATTGGTGTATAATTCTGGGATTTGTAATCATTGATATAATTTTGTGCACATTTATATGGTTGGTTTGACATATAGAATGCTCGAGCTAAAACGGATCGCGAACCTCTTTCTAGGGTTGGGCCCGCTCTAGGGAGGGGGTCGTGACATAAATGTTTCCACCTTCCATTGGGCCCTCGTTTCCTTTTATAAACACATTTATAACCAATAGGTTTAACTCCTTCAGAAAGAAAGTTCAACTAAGTCCCAGACTTGATTGTCATATATAGAATCCATCTCGGACTTCATGGCTTCCTGCCATTTTCCCGAATCGATATCCAATATCGATTCTTTATACGTAGTCGGATCTGTTTCCTCCAAGAGGAGAATATCAAGGCTCACATCAGATGTTAAAAATAATCTCTCATGAGGCCTTGATATTCTATTCGACTTACGTAGAACCTGTGTTATAAATCATTCACCTAATTGGATCTCTGCTTCCATCTCAGGTTTATTAATGTTGGGATCATACTCATTAAGTTTAATTTTTCTACAATTCTCACTTTCTCTCAAAAATTCCTTTTCAATAAAAGTGGCAAAATGAGCAATAATTATATTTCGTTGCTCAGAATCATAGAATTGATATCCCAAAGAATTTTCAGTATACCCAACGAACATGTACTTATACCCCATGGGTGCTAGTTTATTTTGTTGTGTAATTATAACGTATGCAGGACAACCCCAAATTTTTAAATATCTAAGCCTTGGATTTCTACTATACCATACCACATATGGGGTCGTAAAAATAGCTTTCGATGGAACCATATTAATTATGTGGGCAGTAGTAAGTAAACCATAACCCCAAAGATAATATGGAATATTTGTATAGCTCATCATGAAACGTACCATATCCAATAAAGTACGATTTCTTCGCTCAGACACACCATTGTGTTGAGGAGTTCCTAGTGGGCTATATTGGGCGAGAATCTCATTTTCTCTTAAATAACTTCTGAATTTGTCGCTCATGAATTCACCACATCGATCTGATCGAAGACACTTGATGAATTTCCTTGTTTGTTTTTCTACTTAGTTTGTGAATATCTTAAACTTTTCAAATGTTTCCGATTTATATCTCATCAAATAGACATATCCAACTATCGACTTATCATCTGTGGAAGTCACAAAATATATTAAACCATCATGAGTGGCATGTGGACCGCACACATCGTTGTGTATTAGCTCCAATAAATCTTCAGCATAGTATCCAACACCAAGAAATGGGGCTTTGTCATTTTCCCTTGGATACATGACTCACAAATTGGATAAGGACCTAAGGTAAGATCTTCAATCAAACCATCCTTATCCAATTTTGATAGACGTCTAACACATATGTAGCCTAATCTCCTATGCTATAATTTAGTATTATTTAATTCAGATCTATTACTTGTATTTTTCTCTACATTAAAGACATCTCGATCTATTTCCAAATACTAGTGACCGTTAGATAAAGAACATTCACATATCAAATAGTCGTCTTTATCATATAAACATAAAGCATCATCTTTAATGTTTATTTTATATCTCTATTTATCCAATATCTGTAAAGATATTATCTTTCTGATAAGAGATGGTACATAATAACAGTCATGTAAATCTAATTTACTTATATTATGGAGATCGAGAACAACTATTCATTTGGCTATGACATCCAATGTCTCGCCATTTCCAACTCTAAGCTGGATCTCCCTTTTGTTTAGCCTTATTTAAACTCTCATGACTTGCATGGAGTTACAAATATGAGTAGGACTATCGGTGTCTGACACCCAACCACTATTTGCATCTAAGGCTAATGAGATGTTAAAAATAGGGAAAATACAAAGTGTATCTGGGGTTCATGCTTTTCCTTTTAGCTCTGGATAATCTTTCTTCCAGTGTCCAAACTTCTTACAGTGTAGACATTCATCACGAACTACATACGGTCTTGTAGTTTGTTTTTTGGAATCTTTATTCTTATTTCCCATTTTAATCTTCTTATACTTCCTAGAAGTCTTTGAAGAGTTTGCTCCACTATAGAGGTACAAAGTGGGATTCTTTTTTTCCAAATCATGTTCCACCGAGCGTAACATGTTGTGAAGCTCTTCATATGTGGCTTGCATCGAATGCATCACAAAACAAGCATATGTATCAGGTAAAGAAGATAAAAACATTTTTTTGTCTAGCATTTTATTTATCATAATGTCATGTCGTTCCAAATATTGGATCTGGTCTATTATGTTCAAAACATGAATGTTAACCGCTCATTTATCCTTGAGCGTAGCGTAAAACAATTCCTTAGACTTTTGATATATCTCATTTTCTTGATTTGCTTCGAACAACTCCTTGAGTATTCACATAATACTCCAAATATTTGGTACATCTACGTACTGACTATGGAAATTAGGAACATTTTCGACAACATTGGATTGAGCGTGACATACCTCAATCGTTCCGACTATAAGAAAAGATGAATGTTCATCTCCTACTCTAAGTAGTTCAAGACTCCTTTCAGTTTATTGAAATATAAAAGTCATGCTAATGGATTTGCGGCAGCCTTCTACTAGATAACTATTAAGAACTAGCAGAATATTTTCATTTCAATATAAAAACACTAATACGATTATGGCTTTTAAATCTATTAGTGTCCTCTCACTACTTTACATAATTTTGTAATCTCCCTTAATAGAAAAATATGAAATTTGACAATCAAAATTTCATAGCGGGACATGGATCCCATGAAATTTACTCCAGCCTCACACTAATGACGGTCTTGGCCTTCATAAACTTATTAGGTAGACCTTAAAGGTCAATCACATCCATGTGACTCCTTGTTTGGTCTTGAACCGTTTCTTATCCTCACACTAATGACGGTATTGGATTAAGACGTGTTCCAGGTGTATACATGTCAAAGTGCACTAATGAGCTTCGCAAGTACACCCTCATAATAATGACAGTATTGGGTGAGTACGTTAACTCATCACACTACATCTAATGTTTTACCAGAGCGACCTAAGTTCCGATCACTTATACCATTACCCTAATGATGGTATTAGGCATAAGTAGTAAGAACTTATTCATCTCTGTATTGACAAGACGGACCATCCAATAATGCTCCAATATTATTAATACTACTACTTAAATAAAGTAATCACCTAATCACGGGAGATTTATGACAATCAAGTCATTAACATACTTGGGTCAAATTAAAAATTTTAATTTAAAACATGCAATGCATATCCAATATGACTTAAGCATAATTAAATTAAAATTATAGAGGCATATATTCAAATACATGTCAAACAAGTAACATATATTGTGTGGTTAATACCTGCTCTGATATCATTCTGTTGGGGCGATAGTGGGACCCCTATGGTCGGATCGGTGCCCCACACAGTGGAAGTGGGTCTAACCTATGGATATCATTCATGGGTGTATTTTTAAATTATTAAATGGAATACTATATTCCATTACGAGTGTATAGGAAAAAACCGAGGCTGAATCGAAATCTGGAAGCTTAAAATCGAGTTAAAACAAAATTCAGCACAAACATCACACATGTGTGCTACAGTGCGCGCGCACTGTAGCAAGCTCAAAGAGATGATCATTTCGACTCTCCGGAATGAAAATTCCAAAGAGCTCAAATGTGAGTCTTTTCACCCTATTTTTTTTAATCTTTTCAAAAATAATTGCAAACACCCAAAATTAATTTTTAACATCAAAACCAACATAACACATGTTATAGAACAAAATCAAAATTTTCAAAATATCAAATATTTTTACAAAAATATAAATTTATTCTAAATACGCACATGCGTAAATTTTGAATCCAAAACACAAACCAAAATAGAATTCCATAATGAAGCGACTCATAAACAATTTTAGGTCACTCAAATATGGTCAAGTGATTCTAGAATGGTACTCATAGCTCCAAGCTTTTATTAAGAGTTCCAAACTCTAATTTCTTATTTCATGTCCAACATGAACATATTTGTCCCAATTACAAGCATATTATATTTATGCTTCCAAAGCATCTATACACAATTCATTAGCCTAATTTCAACATCAAGCTATGTTATTATGTATATAATACATAATACATCACTATATGTTTCACGAATGATAACCCACTAATGAAAAACATAGCTTTAGATAAGATCAAACTTATCTAGTAAGTTTGATTCTAAGATCCAATCTTTTTCTTCTTGTTGAAATGTTGTATAGAACTTCCAAAGTTAACAAGTTTGTCTCTAAGATCCAATCTTGATTCCAATACTAACAAGCTTCATTCCAAGATCAAATCTTGATTTCTCCTTGTTGAAATATTGTAGAGGACTTCCAAAACTTCTCTAATCACTTCTTTTAGGGCAAATATTTTTAAATCTTGCTTGTTTTAGCTTTCACAAGCTTAACTTTCTTAAGCTCAAGCTTCATTAAAACTTTGCTCAAGCTTGTCTTTTATAGCAAAACTTATTCAATTTTTAATTAATAAAAGTCATAATCAAATATTAGGTAGGCTTAATCAAATATGTATAATTAGGTGTGACTAATCACTTTTTTCTACCACTTTGATTTAATCCAATTAAATTAAGACAAAGATTAGCAAATGGATTAGTTCATTGTCTAGCACTTTGATTTAATCCAATTAAGTCAAGTCAAATACACCTATGATTATATATTTGTAATTACCAAAATATTCTCCAATGATAGAGATAATTATGAAATTACAACAAAGCCCTTGTGTGATTTTGGATTAATCCAATTGGGTCAAACCCAATAACACGTAATTATTTTGGTTGATAATTATAATATCGAATATTATTTATTATATAAAATTATCGGCTACCCAAGTGCTCAATGAGTACACTTCATATTCTGTGACTCTCTAAGTCCAGACATGTTCGTCATATAAGTCTAGCTTATATGTACGCAATTCGACCACCTCTGAATTCGTGAAAAACACAAATGATTTTTCTGAACTATAAAAGTCGAGATAATCACATATGTTTATCAATCCCTCCGGCGTAGGCTATCCGAGTTGTGCTTAGGAAACATAGATTACACCGTCAAGGTTTCGAGGTGCACATCTCATGTCGACATGTCCATGATTCTTTACAACTAATCAGAAACCATTTCTTATGCAATCCATCATAGATGATCGGCTTTGGCCAAAATCTTAAGAATCGTGACTTACTCACATGGATACCTAACCTCTTATGGTACACATACAAGCCGACAGATCCTATCTTGATATGCACTTGATTAACGAGTGCATCGGTCCACACCCAACGAACATCTAGAGACCAGACCAAGAAAGGTTTCTGACATATATGGCATCTAAGTGTGGAGGATCTCACACAAAATCAATGTTATCCTATAGTCAAAGGATCACATATGTTACTCGACTCGAGGAGATTCCTATTAACGGTGGTATGTATTTCCAATTATTAGGAATCACCTGTGAGTCATTCAGTATTCGCTCCAACGAATACCCACATGTTTATATGAGCTTCCAAAGCTCATAGTACATCGGGTTAAACTATTGGAACTCCAATTCCAATATACGACATGTGCTAGTCTTCTAGGTTATAGGAATTCGACCGTATTCCAAAACCAATGACTATGAATATTTATTTTAAGAATAGTTTATAATAGTAATATTATCTCAATGTCGGACCACCCAGTGTCCAGTATTACTACATGACTATTTTAAGGTCGATGTTATTTTCAGCATATTTATACATCAATCTAATATGCATAATGACATTACCATTAATAAAATTTGAAATGAAAATATAATTATTTTATTAATAAATAATAAAATATAATGTACAATACATGATAAGTGCGATTTATACCCACTTATTACTGCATTCTTAGCTTACTATTTTGTTAGTTTATGTATCATTTAATGTATTTTGTAATTCTTTTATGTTTTATTTGTAGGAAGCATCGATACATAGATCTTGGGGAATTTATATGTGTTTTGGGACCATACGGACGCATCGGAAGTACGCGGGAAGAGCAGAAACGCAGAAAGCATACATCCTGGGAGATTGATGTGCGTCGTAATGCGCCATGCATGCGCGTCGCGACGCACCTTTGAAAAGACTGCCATATAAAATCCAGTGGCTTTGGCGCCGCGGCGCCCCGCAGACACCCAGAAACACCAATTTTAGGGTTTTAGGCTTTATTATAAATACATAAGTTCATCCAAGACTCAAGAGGGGAGGCTAATATACATCACAAACACACAAAACACATATTTTTATAGAGATCCAAGAAGAAAGATTAAAGAGAAACAAGAGGAGACAAAGATGGTGACGTCCGAAGACGAAGGGATTCAATTCGGGTTTAATCCTCTAGTTTTTATCCTTAAACTCTCATGATTTCTATTAGATTCATGACCATGTTTTCATTGTTTTTATCCTTAGTCATGAACTAAATCTATAATTCTAGAGGATGATGTAGCCAATGTTTGAACCTATGTATTGATTGCTAATTTGAGTCTTATGAAATTATAATTCAGTTTATTTATATTCTCTTGCGTTTAATGCTTCTTATTTGCTGGCCACAAATTAAGATGATGTATGTTTAGAATCTATCGCTCGAGATAGAGGGATTTTGAATAGGATCTAGAGAATATAACTTAGGAGTTTTATAGAGTTCGGGAGAATCTATAGTTCCCTTGAAGTCGTTAACACAGAATAACAGAACGTAATGAATTATTAATTACTAGATTTTTATAGGGATATTGAAGTCTGTAATTGATAATACTTCCATTATTTCTCGGGAGAAGGAGTTGAATATTTTAGGATTCTTGACTTATAAACAATGCAACGGAATAATGATTAATTGGCATACAAATACATAGGGGATAACTAGGTGAAATCGGCTCTAGAATCTCTCTCATCTTGGTTTATTTTATTTAATATTTTAATATTTTGCATATTTAGTTTTTATTTTTTAAATTCAGATTATTCTTAATTTAATTATCGTCTAAATAAAGTTAGGATTATTATTTATAGTACTTAGTGTGAGTTGAACACAATCTATGTGGGTTCGACACTCTTTCACTTATCTATAGTAAAACTTGACATCGTACACTTGCGGTACGATATAAAATATCGCAATAAGTTTTTGGCACCGTTGTCGGGGATTGTTAATTTAATTCACATTAATACTATTACTGAATAACCATAGCTTTAATTTAGATTTTTTATTATTATTATTTACTTTTGTTTTATGTTTTATTTTTGTTGTGTTTTTATTTGATTATCTTTTCTGTCTTTCTGTTCTTTAGTGGATGTGAAGATCCACAAGTCTCGACTTGTTCTTGTTTGATCCTGAAATAAAAAGAATAGCGAGGAGACTTAGGAAAGAAAGACAAATTGAAAATGAAGAAATGGATGTTGAAAACAGAGAGAACAATTCATGCTAGGTGGCAATCAGATATCACTTCAAGCCGGTCATAGATGATAATTACTCTGGGATTGCGCATCCACCAATCAATGCTAACAACCTTGAGGTAAAACCTTCATTGATCAACATAGTGCAAAAGAATCAGTTTGGGGGTTTAACTGTAGAGGATCCTAACATGCATTTAAGGATGTTCCTGGAGATGGCAAACACCATAAAGATGAATGGTGTGACTAAAGAGGCTATCAGGCTACGCTTGTTCTCATTCTCTTTAATGGATAAAGCGTGGGATTAGATTCAATCAATATAGATGGGGAGTATCATGACATGACCACAAAATTTCTTGAGAGGTTCTTTCCACTAGCTAAATCTCAACTGAGTGCATAAATTAGCATATTTAAGCAGATGGAGACTGAGACTCTGTATGAAGCATGTGAGCGCTTTAAGGATCTACTCTAAAGATGCCCACAACACGATTATGCAGGCTGGGTACATATTCAGTTGTTCTATAAAGGGCTGAATGGTTCGAATCGGACTATGATTGATGCAGTAGCTGCGGGAGCTCTATTCAAGAAGTCAGTTGAGGATGCCTACAATTTGTTAGAAGAAATGGCCATTAACCACTTCCAATGGCCGAGTGAACGAACTAGTGTGCCTAAGGTGGCAGGTATATATGTGGTGGATCATATTGTTGCACTTACAGTTCAAATGTCATCCCTCACAACTCATCTAGCAGCATTGACCAATCAACATGGTCAACCATCTATTGAAGCTACTGCTGCTAACAGAATTTTACCTGACGGAGGATATGAGCAAGTCCAGTATGTGAACAATCAGAACTTAAACAACTATAGAGGCAATCATGTGCCAAACTATTATCATCCGAACTTGTCATATTCCAATACAGAGAATGTCTTGCAACCTCCTACTGGCTACAATAATCAAAGAGCTGAGCAAAAACCTTCCTTGGAAGACCTCATGAGCACATTTATTGCTAAAACTTCAGAGAGGTTTGAGAAGAATGAGTCAAGGCTGAACGACATTGAAAAATATATGGGTAATATAGGGGCAACGATGAAGTCTTTAGAAGTACAGATTGGGCAGATAGCTTCTTACATGACTAACCAATAGAAAGGGATATTTCCTAGTAATACTGAAGTCAACCCCAATGAGCAGTGTCAAGTAATAACCCTCAGGAGCAGAAAAAAGACTAAAGACACTTCTCAGGACCAAGGCAAAGAAATAGCAATTCAAGAGGAAACAGTAACAGAAACATAGAACAGTACAACAGCTCCTCCATATGAGCCACCACTTATCCTAAAGACGCCTTTGCCATATCCTCAGCGCTTTCAAAAGAAGAAGTTGGATGGTCAGTTTGCTAAGTTTCTTGACATTTTCAAGAAGATCCATATCAACATCCCCTTCGCAGATGCATTGGAACAGATGCCTAATTATGTGAAGTTTATGAAGGAGATGATGTCAAAAAAGAGGAAGTTGGGAAATTTTGAAACAGTAGCACTTACAGAGGAGTGCAGTGCCATTATACAGAAGAAGCTTCCTCCAAAACTGAAGGATCCGGGCAGCTTTACCATTCCATGCACTATTGGAAATCGATACTTTGGTAAGACACTATGTGATTTGGGGGCAAGTATCAATCTCATGTCGTTATCCATCTACAAACAGTTGGGCATAGGTGAGGCAAAGCCAACCACAGTGACATTGCAGCTAGCAGATAGATCCCTCGCCTACCCAAGAGAAATAGTAGAGGATGTCTTGGTGAAGGTGGATAAGTTTTACTTTTTTGCAGACTTGTGTTTGATATGGAAGAGGATCGTGACATCCCAATCATTCTTGGGAAGCCTTTCTTGGCAACCGATAGTACGGAAATTGAGAGTTGATGTGCAGAAAGCTGAACTGAAAATGAGAGTTCAAGATGAAGAAGTCATATTCAGCATTTTCAAAGCCAAGCTGAGTCCTCAAGGTGATGCAGAATGTCACAGGGTAGATACAGTAAAGAAGAGAGTTGCAAACAGGCAGGGTGAATCAGTACTTCAGCAACCTACGAGTATAGTGCATCCATGCATAAAAGAAGATTCTTCATAGCCGATCCTAATACAGATTCCAAAGCGACGCAAAAAGAGGAAATGAAAAGTCAGTGCTCACTTGAAAATGATCATTGGGAAGCTCAAACAGTGGTCAATTCAATTTTACCAAATGTGTGTCCCCAAATTTCAACCTTCAATAGTGACATTGCCACAGCCTGCCAAGCTATCTTTTTCATGTCACAATAGCCAGTGGATACCAAAGAAGAAGCCACCATAACCACTTAGGTGGTTGCGTCTGGCTGAAGACGTTAAACTTAGCGCTAGCGGGGAGGCAACCATTGTATTTGTTTTATTATTATTTTTTATTTCTATTTTATTGCGTGTTATTTATCTATTTATTAGTTTGCATGTTATTTATGCAGGTAGCACGAAACACACAAAGCCCGCGTAACCAAATTCTGACCAGCAGAAGTCTGTTCAACTCCATGCACGGTAGTGTTGTTCCTTACTTTTGCTTCTTTATGCTTATCTTATATTGAGGAAAATGCAAGTTTTAAGTTTAGGGGTGTGTGCATGTAGTAATTGTACCTGTTATCTAAAAAAATAAAAAAATTATTTTTTTTATTTTTAGTCACTGATAGTAAAGCATAAGTCTAATGATGAATTTGTTTGCTTTAGATCAAGTCTTAGAAACAATAAGTTCCCAATTGCTTTTTATTTAATGCCTTGAGTAGGTGATCTAGGTTAGACTTGTAAGCACTTAACAATGGGTTTTTAGCAGTAAGAACCTAAGTAGTTGACAAAGTGACTAGTTGAAGAAATTATTTGGCGATGAATGACTGTTTGCTTAGATATCTATCTCAATATGCTAGTATTATGATGTATGGTATGATAAGAAAAAGAAACCATCTATAACTGATAAGCGTGAAGTTGCCCATGGGTGAGTGTTAGGACCACTATGAGGAGAAATACTACCTTAAAGGGTAGGTGTATTGAAAAAAAAGAAATAAAATAAAATCATACCATGCGGAGCAAAGAACAGCAATTACAGAGTTAATTTGATATATCTAGGTTGGTTTGACCCATCGGATCTCAATTTTTGAGACGAAATCATTGATTTGGCTTACTTATGAAGTCGAGCTGTGAACAAACATTTACACACACACACTGTGAGTCTAGCTTAGATGATTTATCTAAGAACTTGGATTTGAGTTGCATTGAGTACTTTGAAGGTTCTCTAATTACATTGATAAACATTCTTTGAGGACAATATTATGCATAACTATCATGACTATTTGTTTTTATATTTTTGCATGATTGCATATTTGTGAAAGACATCGTCGTTGTAAGCCCTCACGAGACTATAACTCGACCACTAGGGCCGCCTAGGGGTTTAAAGGCTTGTTGCATACGCTAAATGCAATCGTGATCCCTAAAAAAGTGGCCTAGTTAATTTTGTTACATAAGATTTTACTAGTCCCAAGCAAAAAAAACGTGCCTTCGAAATGATTGTCATACAAAATCCAGTGGCTTTGGCGCCGCGGCGCCCCGCAGACACCCAGAAACACCAATTTTAGGGTTTTACATGCACAAGGACCCCAAAGCTTTATTATAAATACATAAGTTCGTCCAAGACTCAATGGTGGAGGCTAATATACATCACAAACACACAAAACACATATTTTTATAGAGATCCAAGAAGAAATATTGAATAGCGACAATAGGAGACAAATATGGTGACGTCCAAAGACGAAGGGATTCAATTCGGGTTTAATCTTTTAGTTTTTATCTTTAAACTCTCATGAATTCTATTAGATTCATGACCATGTTTTCCTTGTTTTTATCTTTAGTCATGAACTAAATCTATAATTCTATATGATGATGTAGCCAATGTTTGAACCTATGTATTGATTGCCAATTTGAGTTTTATGAAATTATAATTCAGTTTATTTATATTCTCTTGCGTTTAATGCTTCATATTTGCTGGCCACAAATTGAGATGATGTATGTTTAGAATCTATCGCTCAGGAGAAAGGGATTTTGAATAGGATCTAGAGAATATAACTTAGGAGTTTTATGGAGTTTGGGAGAATCTATAGTTCATTTGAAGTCATTAATGCAAAATCACAGAACGTAATGAATTGTTAATTACTAGATTTTTATAGGGATATCGAAGTCTGTAATTGATAATACTTTCACTATTGCTCGGGAGAGGGAGTTGAATACTTTAGGATTCTTGACTTATAAATAATGCAACGGAATAATGATTGATTGGCATACAAATACATATGGGATAACTAGGTGAAATCAGACTCTAGAATCTCTCTCATCTTGGTTTATTTTATTTAATATTTTAATATCTTGTATATTTAGTTTTTAGTTTTTAAATTTAGATTATTCTTAATTTAATTATCGTCTACATAAAGTTAGGATTATTAATTATAGTACTTAGTGTGAGTAGACACAATCCTTATGGGTTCGATAATCTTTCACTTATTTATACTAAAACTTGATACCGTACACTTGCGGTACGATATAAAATATCGCAACAATACAATATTCGGATCGGCACTCCAAGTACCAACTCCAACAGAAACGTCTTTTCAAAGGTTGAGAAGCAATGTTTGTAGTTTGTTTAGGCTGAGGGATGTCTAAATTTTGAGGTGTAGGGGTCAGTGTTTGGCTAGTTTAGGGAACGCTTGAAGGTCCGGGGGATAGAGCAGTTGCTTGTGTTACCCTTTGCCTTACCTCCGGTGGGATTGGAGTGGTGAATCAGGCGCGGGAGCTGTTGGACCCGCCCTGGGTAGCCCGCATGGCCTCTCGAGCAGTTTGTATGTGAGTCTTCATTCCAGATATGCCTGTAAATAAGAGTAAAGATAATAAGTAGATGAAAATTAAAGGGTGGTTTAAACAACTATAAAGTAACAAGACAACAAACAGCGGTCAGTGGGTCGGTCAGAAATTACCAGTATGTCTGGAATGGGGAGATGGAGTGCTCGAGGTAAATCCCAAGACGGCAAGAGCGGAAGGGTTGATGAGGTTCCTATAATGGCCTCCAAATTAAAACACCATTTTTTATCCTGGCACGGGTTTCATGGTGGACTTTGTGGAGATCGCCCCAGCAAGCTACAAAAGGCTCGGAAGTTAGTGGAAAGAAATCTGGTCAGAATGAGGTTGGAGGTGTTGGTTTCTATTTAGGTCCCAAGATCATAACAAGCATGAAAAACATGTGTGAATACATCAAAGGAGATAGCGGAATACTCACATTGATCGGTTGAGACGATTCGGCAACAAACAAAATGATTTTTGCCCTCCATTTTGGCGCCACTGCAGTGCAGATTTTTCTGCCCACTGTTTCAGTTTTGAGTCACCATTTTGAGCTTCGAATCTTCGTCGTTTGATTCCCGGCTCGTGGGTGGGTTTCCCTAACACCTTCGTATGCCTCTTAGAAGTGTACTAGCACTTGGATCTTGCCACAAAATCAAGTTTCCTCCTCTCTTGGACTGTCATGTTTTTGACAGTGTATGGCAGCCCCTTGGGCGTTTTTGTGAGGGAGAAAGAGTGAAGAGAGAGTTCTCTAGGGTTTCTAAATATTCATCTAATGAATAATGATAGTTTCCAAAGTGTAGAGAGATATTTTGTTTTTATACTTTAGGTAAAAACCATTTCACTTTTACCCTAAACTTGGTAGGTGTGGGAAAATGGTTTTCCAAAAGTAAAACAAGGTAGTTGGGTGGTAGGTACACCTACCACCATGGGCCCCACATATTTGAATTGAAAAATTCAAATATCTCTACGAACATTTACCGCGGCTCGGTTCCGTTTAATCCGATTAAACGAACTTCCGTCGTTAAATAATTAAATCTAATTTAATTAAATATCGATGCCACGCAAATATATTACGAACGTCGTTTACGAATTAATTCTAAATTAATTCGTTCGCATTAAAGTCTGACTTTAATTTCGTAATGAAATCCAATTCATATTAATATATCCGATATATTAATTTTAGCCCATTCGAATAAATTAAATAGAAAAATCAAATTTAACTATTAAATTCATTTTACCGATTAATTCCAAATTAATCGCGTTCTCTCTCTTTGGATGATATTTTATCCCAGATAAAATATCTCCGTAATTAATCCCAGATTAATTTTCTCTCTCATCAAAATAATCCCAGATTAATTAAAGTGTGAGTCATACATCATCGGTGAATCATTGGGAAGCGACCCATGAGATCCCCGGATATGTTGGCAGTAAATACGGTCGTCGGACTATCCGAACACGTAAGTACCAAGTACTACATTTTACCGATTCACGAGACAAGGTTGGCTTCTAGCAAAGCACCATGCCTACCCAATTCTCCGGAAATATCCTTACAGGAATGAAGGATCTGTATCAGGCGTAGTATACATCGTATAGTGCATATCGATCTAGTATCGGATGGTCACGTGCTAGGCCTGGGGCTGGAGTTGTGTCTGCCACGTACGAAGCACATGTCGGATGTCTGGTAACTAGTCTCTATAATCGGATATACATGACCTAGTCATAATATCCCAATGGCCGCGCAGCACTTAAGAGCACTAATACCGTATCCTACGTGACATCATCTCCACTATGACTGGAGTGATACTTCCGTCTTGACATCACACCCAATACTCTACGATTCTCAATATACCCAGTATTGGCGTACACAGAACCGGTTAAATCCCTGGACGACCTCAACCAAAGTATATTGATTGTCGTAAGTATTAGCAGTGCAAGCCTCAGGTTAAGACCAAATACACCTACCCTGATGTCGGACTCCCATAGACACACAGTCATACTACCAATGGGATTCCGATGGGGTCTATCCAGAGCGAAGCTGTTTCCTGTACCATCGGTGAAACACAACCTCCTATTACACTTGCATGAGTATCCAATACCCAAATATATGAGAACTATGTTTTTGTGCCCTCACAACGCGCACAAGTGCAATACTTGTCTTTTACGTATTTATCGATGTCCAATCTCGATAATACTCTGACTAGGGATATTTAATGATTTATCCTACGTGGACTGATACTGTCTCATATCATTCTCCGTCCAGGAACAAATCATAGGGACCTCTCATCATTTATACATCTAAGGTGATCTAATCACAAATGATAAGAGAGCAATCTCCTTTGTCACATAGTTAATTTGTACAACAACACCATGATATGTACAAATAGTGATGTTATGGGTTATAATTATCCAACAATCTCCCACTTGGCCTATAGCCAGTCACTCGAGTGCCTAACACCCGAACTATGTACGGTTGGCTCAAATTGCTGAGAAAAGGTTTTCGTCAGCGGATTTACATGATTATCATCTGATGCGATTTATACGATCATTACATCACCATGATGTATGATTCGAACGAATCAGATGAATATCGAAGTATATATCTGGATCGTTGATGAGACCATTAATTCTTTAGTCTGTGCTGACGCCTAGCTCAGCCGCTAACAGAACTATATCTAATCTAATTAGATTTATTATCGACCCAAATGGCTATTATTGCTGCCTCAGCTGCAGCAATAATCTGTATTTGTTGTTTATATGGTAACAGTATCTTGCTTGGAAGATTTCTAGCTCACTGTTCCGGTATTCAAACTTTATAGTACCGTTTGCGACTTATAGTCGTCTTTATCGCTTTGGAAACTTGCTACAGCGATCCTAGTCACTTCAAGTTCTCCATCTCCACATAATAAAACAGCATCCTTAGATCTCTAAGATACTAATGGATGTTCTTAACTTCAATCCAGTGACTATCACTCGGATTGGTCTGATTGTGACTCCATATGCTCAAAGCGTCATCATTGAAAGAATACTATACTCTTTCATGTATGTTTGAAACTTACTGCTTAAGTATTTTCATTACGGTCTTACCGCGATGGTTTAATATTTTAGACGATCTGTTTGTTCACTTCGTGTCGAAACTCTAAAAGTTATCGATTTGTGTTCTTCAAAAGAAACACATAACCATAACGTGATGCCACATCCGTTAAGGTCACGAAATATCCATATTCACATCTAGCATTGCTAGATATGGGCCCACATACTTCACTATGAATAGGGCTAATAGATCAGTGGCACTTTCACTATTACAAAGTAAATAACGTTTCAGGTACTTTACCTAATAAACTAGATTCGTAGACTTTATTTGAATAGTCCAATCAGTCCTAGTACCCACTCTTCAAAAGCGTGGATATACGAGTCTTGTTTAATTGTGTCCCAGACAACAATGCCACAAATAAGTTTCTTAACTGATCAAATCAGTTTGAGCTATTTATTTGTCATGTTTTATTTTTGAGATATTATTTATATTCAAAATATAAATTCTGTTACTCACATCTAATGTGTTTATCTTAATATCATTCTTTATATAATGAAACACTTTAGTGTTCTAGAATATAAAGGTCTATCCGCAACGGATTAAACACTGATATAAAGATAATGTTTCTAGTCAAACTAGTTACATTATAACAGTTCCTAATTTAAGTATATACCCAAAAGGTAGTTCCTAAACTTAGGATTCTACGGTCGAAACAGCGACTTTCGTCCCATTTCCGATTCGTAGATGAATCTCATCTTGAAGTCAGTATTCTGCTCAAAGCAGATTCTGAACATCAATACATATATTTATGTATCACACTAAGTATTTAAAATCTAATTTCAATACTAGTAGTGAACATAATTTTGACAAATATATTTAAAGTCAGAGCCTTGCCCTTTCTTTAATTCCTTCGTGTCTGTCATATCCAAACGACAGTCACTTTAGGATATGTCATTTATCTTCCCAGAAGATCATAATGATTTTGCCTTTACCCTTTTTCAATATTTCAGAAACCTTTGGCCAAGCTTTGAGTTTCTAGAATATTGAAGTAAGGTGCGCCTTGCGCTACTTACATAATTGCAAAATTTGACTTTATCTCCTAGAGATTAGTCATTAATTCTCCAAAAGTTATTTATTGCAATTTTAATACTTCTTAAATCCGAACATAGATTTACGACAAGTATATCGAATTAAGCACTTAAGTTATCATCACATAAATGTTCCAAAGATTATGCTATACTATTTGCTTAATTCTTGGCTTAGGCATAATAGGTTATTTTATCAAATAAAGTAACTTATTATTTATTTCCAGGACCATCCTGAAATTATTCCCAATTTAAAATATAGTCGTTTAAATACATTTTCACCTAGGATTATGTTTTAAACACTAATCTTTCATTCATCTTGATTCTAATAGTCCAACTATTTAATCAACGATTTGTGGTACTATGTATTATATTGATTATTATAGTCCAACTATACAATCAAATATAATTAAATCAATTAACCTCAATTACATTGATTACTATAATCCAATTATAAAATCAACTGTAAATTGAAATTAATTAATTCAAATATATTAATTACTATAATCCAATTATATAATCAACTATAATACAGTCCAACTGCTTATTAAAACAACAATTTAAATATTAGTCCAACTAACATTTAATTTATATGACGAACAATTTGAATGAGCGCGTATGACAAGTAATTAAACGAATATTGCAAATTCAATTCTTGCCTCCCACTATTTTTCGGCGAGCCTCTTGTTGGATAATATGACCCATATCGTCACTATTTGTACAGATCATAGTGTTGTTGTACAAATTAACTATGTGACAAGGAAATTGCACTCTCATCATTTGTGATTAGATCACCTTAGATGTATAAATGAAGAGAGGTCCCTATGATTAGTTCCTGGATTGAGATGATATGAGACAGTATCAGTCCACGAAGGATTAATCATTAAATATCCCTAGCCGGAGTATTATCGAGACTGGACATCGATAATGCGGAATAGGCTAGTATTGCACTTGTGCGCGTTGTGAGGGCACAACGGCATAGTTCTCATATATTTGGGTATTGGATACTCATGCAAGTGCGATAGGAGGTTGTGTTTCACCGATGGTACGGGAAACAGCTTCGCTCTGGATAGACCCCTCGGAATCCCATTGGTATTATGACTATGTGTCTATGGGAGTCCGACATCAGGGTAGGTGTGTATGGTCTTAACCTGAGACTTGCACCACTAATGCTTACGACAATCAGTATACTTTTGTTGAGGTCGTCTAGGACTCTAACCGGTTCTGTGTACGCCAATGCTGGGTATATTGAGAATCGTAGAGTATTGGGTGTAATGTCAAGACGGAAGTATCACTCCAGTCATAGTGGAGATGATGTCACGCAGGATACGGTATTAGTGCTCTTAAGTGCTGGCCGGCCATCGGATATTATGACAAGGTCATGTATATCCGATTATAGAGACTAGTTACCAGACATCCGATATGTGCTTCGGACGGGGCAGACACTTATCCAGCCCCAGCCTTAGCACGTGACTATCCGATACTGGGCCGATATACACGATACTTGGTATACTACGCTTGATATAGATCTTAATATTCTTAGAGAATATTACCGGAGAATTGGATAGACTTCGTGCTTTTCTAGAAGACGATCTTGTCTCGTAAATCGGTAGAACGTAGTACTTGGTACGTACGTGATTCGGATACTCCGACGACCGTATTTACTGCCGAATTGTCCGGGGATCTCATGGGTCGCTTCCCGATAATGCACCGATGACGCATAACTCGCACTCATTAATAATCTGGGATTATATAGAAGAAAGAGAAAATTAATCTAGGATTAATTACGGAGATATTTTATCTAGGATAAAATATCGTCTAAAGAGAGAGAATGATTAATTTGGAATTAATCGATAAATTAATATATTCGATATATTAAACGAAATTAGATTTCGACGCGGAATTGAAATTGGATTTTAATTCGGGCGAACGAATTAATTTAGAATTAATTCGTTAGCGACGTGAATAGTGAATTCGCTAGGCGTAATCATTTAATTACGACGCGACGGAAAACTCGCTAATTAGGAATTAGCGAAACCGAGCCCGAGTGTGATTGCGAGCGCATTCGTATTTCGAATTCGAGTGCGGCGACGCAAGTCACATCAAGCGTCAAATCACTCGTCACATCAAGCGTCAAATCAAAAGTCACTTTGAGTGATTGATTGATTGATTGATGGATGTGATTGATTGAGTGATGGACACAAGACATGTCACTTTAATAAAGTGAAAATGAATAGTGATGGAAGTAGATGAAATAGTGTTAGTTGGTAAGACTTTTACCATTTTAATTCTTTAATGAATTTTTGGTAATTGTTTAATGTATTTTTTGGAAAAATATATAAGGCATTTTGGAAATGCTTTACTAAAAAAATGAACACATTTTATCTCCATCTCTCCCTCTCTCTAATTCACGCCCAAGGGGCTTCATTTCTCTCCTATTTTCACAGCTCACTGTCGTGAGCTTCTAGGGAAGCATGAGTGCGTTTTTGATGCAAAAACGCAAGTGCTAGCACACTTACGAGACTTGCGAAGGTGTTAGGGAAGTCCACCCATGAGGCGGGATCCGTTCGATGAAGTTTGGAGCTTCAAAATTGGATCCAAAACTGCCCAACCAGTGAGCAAAACTGCTGCAGTGGGGCGCCTAAGGCAGTGGGCTTTTTGGCTTGATTCGTCTCCAAATCGACTCAACCGATCGATGTGAGTATTCCGCAACTTCGTCGATATGTATTCGCAATGTTTTTCATGCTTATAATCGATCCGGGACCTTAATAGAAACCAACACCTCTAACCCTCTGTCGAGTACTCGGGAAACCGTGTTTCCTAGTGGGCTAGGATCCCGTTAAATAACACACAATCTTGACTTTGGCCAACAAATTGTATGATATTTAACTAGGTAGATCTCAAAGATCAATTGGATCCAATCCAACTCCTAGATCCAGTAGGCGGATATCCAAATCCTAAACATATATCTTATATATGCCAATACATCCAATGTATTACCTAACCTTTTTCCTCTGAATCAACTAAGCCTTGGCTTTGGCACAACAAACCTAATGATCCCAGTCAAGCACGACCCATTGACCATGGAAAGCTTCGTAATCAATGTCGATGGACAAGAAGTGGTCTTGACTTTGGCCAACAAACCACAACTTGGACAAGACACCAATATAGAACAAAACTCTCATGATTCAAACACATCTTCGACGGACAAAGGGCTTGACTTTGGCCAACAACCCAATGCCAATCTCGGATCTTGAGTAAGAATCACTCAATGGAAGAAAAAACGCATGATATTTGATGAGGGTTTTTCGCGTGCAAATTGGCTACCAATTTATTATCTTTGTTTAGGTCTCATCATCATACACCCTTAAACATGCATTCTAAACACATAATAAAGCGCATATGAAAATAAATAATAATGATATGCGGATGGATACTTAACACATTGATCCTAGATCAAATCTCTCCCTTTCTCTCTCAAACTAGCACTTGTATTATTTCTACCCGTTACACTACACTACTAAAGAAACCTCATTTACATTGAGGGGAATAGGTGAGAAGAGAATACAAAGAGATAGAGGTGATAAGGCTGGACACGCAGGTCCAATTTAATAAATCGAATTTATTACAACAATTTCCAAAATTGCCCCCCCCCCGACTAATATCCATCTGATATACATTATTCATTCATCACAACCATGTATTCACACAAGCATGTTATCAATCAATCTAATCAAATTATTAATCTGATAATTAGTGATCATCCAATGTTCAAACAACGATTTGATTTTGCGCGAGTCAAACTCGTTTTTGCGAATAAGTACTCAAAGTACGAATTCTCGAATTAAATTAAACTACAACATTAAATCCAATTTAATATGTATTTAATACTAATTCACTATTTTAATTCCAAATTAAATATTACACTTTATTAATAAACCTTTTACGACTTAAATTCCAAATTTAATCGTTACGGGTCTCAAAGCCCGATTAAAGTCCAACGTCAGTTTAATTCAAGTCCAATGGGCTTTAAATTAATTTCTTTAAGGCATGGGCTTCAGCAACCAAAGCCCAATCAAGGAGTAACCCCATAAGCCAGAAATCAATTTCGGCCCATTAGGCCCAATTAAACTTTAAAGGTTCATTAAGTCGCATTTGGACTTTATGGAAGCGGTTTTGGGCCCAATTGGATCCAATCCAATTTGCCTAAACCCAACTTTGTACAACAAAGCCCAATAAGCCCATTTACAACTTTAAAAGCCCAAATAATTAAATTACCAAATTCCAAATTTCCAATTTAATTACCAAAGTGTATTACATGATTAATTAACCAAATGAATATTTCCAAAACATTATTTTGTCCAATTAATCATGCTTTTATCATCATCACATGTCCAACATACTTTGATGAAAAATCAAACCCATTAACCATGCTACATGTCTCGGCCAAGGGAGTTATTTCATGTCCAATTCGGTTTCAATCCAATTAATCCACAATCGACATTCAATCAACTTCCCGAATGATTTCATACACATCCAATGTCCAAAAAATCAAAATTCCAAGACTATATTAGGGCTTATCCATTCGGCCAACATAAGGAAATTAGGGACTTTGTTCAATTAAAAATTCAATCCAATCAAATCTTAAATTAACATCATCCTACATGATTCTAACTCATCCTATGAATCAAAATCAAAAAATCCAAGATTATAAAATTTCTTATTACATTCGGCCAAGGGGAAATATTTGGGGAAAATTTGTTCCAAACTAATTTTAAGAAATTGATCCAATCAAACTTCAATTAAATATATATTAAGCATATTCAATCAATCAATTTAACCAAAACATGCTCAAATCAAGTTTACCCAAATTTTAACCCTAAAAGTTTCATGCTTGAACCTAGGCTCTTGATGCCATTGTTGGTTTCTATTTAGGTCCCAAGATCATAACAAGCATGAAAAACATGTGTGAATACATCAAAGGAGATAGCGGAATACTCACATCGATCGGTTGAGACGATTCGGCAACAAACAAAACGATTTTTGCCCTCCATTTTGGCGCCACTGCAGTGCAGATTTTTCTGCCCACTGTTTCAGTTTTGAGTCACCATTTTGAGCTTCGAATCTTCGTCGTTTGATTCCCGGCTCGTGGGTGGGTTTCCCTAACACCTTCGTATGCCTCTTAGAAGTGTACTAGCACTTGGATCTTGCCACAAAATCAAGTTTCCTCCTCTCTTGGACTGTCACGTTTTTGACAGTGTATGGCAGCCCCTTGGGCGTTTTTGTGAGGGAGAAAGAGTGAAGAGAGAGTTCTCTAAGGTTTCTAAAATATTCATCTAATGAATAATGATAGTTTCCAAAGTGTAGAGAGATATTTTGTTTTTATACTTTAGGTAAAAACCATTTCACTTTTACCCTAAACTTGGTAGGTATGGGTAAATGGTTTTCCAAAAGTAAAACAAGGTAGTTGGGTGGTAGGTACACCTACCACACATGGGCCCCACATATTTGAATTGAAAAATTCAAATATCTCTACGAACATTTGCCGCGGCTCGGTTCCGTTTAATCCGATTAAACAAACTTCCGTCGTTAAATAATTAAATCTAATTTAATTAAATATCGATGCCACGCAAATATATTACGAACGTAGTTTACGAATTAATTCTAAATTAATTCGTTCGCATTAAAGTCTGACTTTAATTTTGTAAAGAAATCCAATTCATATTAATATATCCGATATATTAATTTTAGCCCATTCGAATAAATTAAATAGAAAAATCAAATTTAACTATTAAATTCATTTTACCGATTAATTCCAAATTAATCGCGTTCTCTCTCTTTAGATGATATTTTATCCCAGATAAAATATCTCCGTAATTAATCCCAGATTAATTTTCTCTCTCATCAAAATAATCCCAGATTAATTAAAGTGCGAGTCATACATCATCGGTGAATCATTGGGAAGCGACCCATGAGATCCCCGGATATGTTGGCAGTAAATACGGTTGTCGGACTATCCGAACACGTAAGTACCAAGTACTACGTTTTACCGATTCACGAGACAAGGTTGGCTTCTAGCAAAGCACCATGCCTACCCAATACTCCGGAAATATCCTTACAGGAATGAAGGATCTGTATCAGGCGTAGTATACATCATATAGTGCATATCGATCTAGTATCGGATGGTCACGTGCTAGGCCTGGGACTGGAGTTGTGTCTGCCCCGTACGAAGCACATGTCGGATGTCTGGTAACTAGTCTCTATAATCGGATATACATGACCTAGTCATAATATCCCAATGGCCGCGCAGCACTTAAGAGCACTAATATCGTATCCTACGTGACATCATCTCCACTATGACTGGAGTGATACTTCCGTCTTGACATCACACCCAATACTCTACGATTCTCAATATACCCAGTATTGGCGTACATAGAACCGGTTAAAGCCCTGGACGACCTCAACCAAAGTATATTGATTGTCGTAAGTATTAGCGGTGCAAGGCTCAGATTAAGACCAAATACACCTACCCTGATGTCGGACTCCCATAGACACACAGTTATACCACCAATGGGATTCCGATGGGGTCTATCCAGAGCGAAGCTGTTTCCCGTACCATCGGTGAAACAAAACCTCCTATTACACTTGCATGAGTATCCAATACCCAAATATATGAGAACTATGATGTTGTGCCCTCACAACGCGCACAAGTGAAATACTAGTCTTTTACGTATTTATCGATGTCCAATCTCGATAATACTCTGACTAGGGATATTTAATGATTTATCCTACGTGGACTGATACTGTCTCAAATCATTCTCCGTCCAGGAACAAATCATAGGGACCTCTCATCATTTATACATCTAAGGTGATCTAATCACAAATGATAAGAGAGCAATCTCCTTTGTCACATAGTTAATTTGTACAACAACACCATGATATGTACAAATAGTGATGCTATGGGTCATAATTGTCCAACAGGAGGACGGGTTATTATCTCCAACTCGGAAGATGTGGGGAATCGTGATGCCTCGTCGTCGCTCTATCGGTGCCTTCCTCATGGCCCCCTGGGCCAGACCCACTTGTCTTTGAAATTCTTATTGGTGGCCAGGAGATTGGAGATGATGTAAGGAGCCCGAGCATAGGTTGAAAGGAAATACCAACCCTTGTACTCTTTAGGGTTGGCGTTCATTCTGTACAATCTCTTCAGCTCTGGGACAGATGGCTCTTTCAGCCTTGCTCGGCTTCATATCACATACAGTAAAACCAACACCCTCCACCCGTTTAAATTCAGCTGGCATGGGGCCAGATTCATTGCTGCCAGCATCTTCACAAAGTACCCATGCATGGGCAGGCGCAACCCCATTTCAAATAAGGCTGTGTAGAGTGCCAGCTGATCATCGCAGAGACGACTCGTTTGGTCCCACTCTTTTGGGATATTCAGGGTGATGGCCTTGAAGATGTTAAACATCGCCCTCAGTTGTTCTAGGTCGGCATCAGTTATTGATGAAGCTCGATCCATGTCTAGGTTGATGAAGTCAAGCTCTATATGATTGGGTTTAGGTCGGGGTACCCGTTTATGGTATGATTGATTTTCCTCTTCAGAAACAATCTGTGTCATGTCGTAATCATCGGGGATCTCCGACCCCAAGCTGTGTACGTCAACCATCTCGGCCCGATGTGTAGATTCCATGGTGGGGGTAGAACATTGAGGGGAATTGGAGAAGAGGATTCTGAGTCTGACATTTATGCCAAGACAAAACCCGAGAATGAACGATAGTTCAAAATATTTAGTTCTAAAAAAATAATTATATGGTTAGTAAAGCTAAGTAAGCAAAAGCTTGGTTTCACTGTGTCATCGTCCTTACCGAGTGGTTAAACCTAAAAGCTCTAAGTACCCTAAAAATGGTAAAAATAGGAAAATACAAAGCACATGCAAGACAAACACACCCACAAGAAACCCTAGAAACACATAATTCATATCCCTAACAAAAAAATCCAGAAAGAACACACCCAAATATACATACAAAACAGAAACACATCCATACAAAAGTAAACCCACCCTTCATACTACCATTAACACACCAGAGAAACCCAGAACAACAAGTACACATGCAAACCACACCAACAAGAAAACGGCACACCACACCACATTATCATAAGCAAAAGCATAAATAAAGAAAGAAGAAGTAAGTATGGGGCTTACTTGCAGAACTTGAAGATGGTAGTGAAGGCAATGTGAAGCTGTGGAAGGCTCGAAGTTGCAGAAGACGGTGAGGAATTTTGAGGTTTCTTTCGAGAAGACGAAGTGGGAAAAAAAAGACTTGAAGAGGAACAGCCTGTTAGCGACACAGTCGCGTAATGGATTTTGATGATGCAACGAGAGTGAAGACTTTGACATGCTTTAACAAAAAATTACAAAAAGATGATAATGCAGTCAAAATGTTGATGAATAGATAAAATGAGTTATAAGATGATCAAAAGAACAAATAAGTAAGAGCCAAGCAAGATGAAGATCAAGATAATGATTAAGTGCTAAATCTAATTGTAAGTGAGTTTATTCAAATGATATAAAGCTTTTAGGAATCATACATTTTGCATCACTTGCATTTAAAATGGCTTAGAATGCTAAAAGAATCATCAGCACTTTATTTGCACCAAAATGAACTTCTTGCACAAGTGCATCGGTAAATGATCTTCCAAAAACTAGCAAACAGTTGAATTAAACATCAAATGATATACCGGTAGATAGATTTGTGTCTCTAGTTTTCTACGATTCAAACGGAACACAATTCTGATATATAGAACTTTTGCTAGAGCATGTTCAGATGTGCATTTTCTGCATACATGTCACATTAGAAAATTTCCATAAACTTCATCTTAATGTTTTTGAACCTGAAGGTTTTACAGAAGATATATATATATGTCAAGTTTATGTAGAAATTTACGGATCATGATTTGGAATTTTCTAGAGCAAGTTATGGCCAAAATACCGAGTGCTGTCATGATAAACCAGTCATCAGAAACTTGCTGAGACAGGCATACCGGTCACCATACCGGTCCCATACCGGTCTAGACAGGTATACCGGTTACATATCGGTCATCATACCAGTCAGAGCTGAATTTTTTCATACATTCTGGAACCGGGCCAAACCATATCGGTCTTCATACCGGTTAGCATACCGGCCTAACGTATACTTGTTCAACGGTAATATAGCCATTAGTATCCGTTGGAAACCCAGACCGGCATACCGGTATACATACTGGTGACCATACCGGTCGTAGCAGAAAGTTGGGAATGCTCTTCATTTTCTATATAAATGAACCTCAACTCATTTGCCTTGGTTAGAGACATCATAATACATCTTCATACATTCTCTAAGGAAAAAATAAGAGTGTCTTAAACCTTCTTAATCTCAAACACTCTCAAGCTCACACACTCATATTCATATCATTTAGTGAGCTTAGATCATTTGGGTTTGCAACTTACACAATCTTCATTATATTTGTGAGTGCCCAAGTATGTTTTAAAATCTTCTCTTACAAAAACACTTGTGGTTGTGAAATCTCATCTGTTGGGTAGTTGTAAAGGTTTGTGAGTAAGCCTACGAACAAAACTCAAAGTTGTAAAATGTTCAGAGTGCACCTTTACGGAAAACTCTTGGTTGCGAGTGAACCACGGAAACTCGATTCTAGTGGATATCTTCAAGCGAGGCTTGGGGGAGTGGACGTAGGCACGTTTGGCCGAACCACTATAAATCTCGGTGTCATATTCTCTTTCCCTATACTTTTCCATATTGCAAGTTTATTTATGTTTATAATTATTGAATAGAAAACTTGCATATAGGTTATTAATTGGAATAGAGAAAATTAGCCTAAGTGTCAATTTGGTAATAAGAGCTAAAAATCGGTAAAGATTTATTAATTCTGCATTTATAGCAATAAAGCAATTCACCCCCTCTGGGTATAGAGATTGCTTGTCGCTATTGCTTGTAGGGAATTTCAGTTGGTATCAGAGCGAGGTATTCTCAAGAAAGACCTAACCGTCCGAGAATAGATCATGGCATCTACAAGCAACTCGTCAAATCTTACCGAAGGATTTTCAACAACTAGACCTCTGTTTTACACCGAAACGGACTACAATTATTGGAAGATGAGAATGTTGAATTATCTCATTGCCGTTGATCCGCAATCTTATTTGGTTATTACACGATGTGCAAAAGGACCAACTAAAAATGATAGCAATGGGGTTGAGATTCCGAAGCCAAGTTTAGAATGGGATAGTGAGGATTTAAAGCAAGTCTCACAAAATGCTAAGGCACTCAACCAACTTCTATGTGACATTGATCGGGATCAAGTAAGCAAGCTTCCGGAATGTGGAAATACATATGATTTGTGGAAGTCTTTGGAAATGATCAACGAGGGCACAAGCCAAATGAAGGAATCCAAGATCAACCGGTTTATGTGCGAATTGGACAATTTCAAGATGGAATCCGTGGAAGAAATTGATCACATGATTTTGAGGTTCACAATCATCATAAACCATTTGGGTGCTTTGGGAAAAGTCATTGGGCCATCCGATCAAGTGAAGAAAATCTTGAGATCACTCCCTAAAGAATATAGAAGCTATATCGCCTCCATCAAAGAAGCAAACGACATGAATACCTTGAAGATGGATGATTTATTCGGAAAATTGCTTGAATATGAATTGGAGATCAAGATGGATACAAATGAGGAAGATGAGAAAATGACAAGGAATTTTTTGGCATTAAAAGCGAGAAAAAGAGACGACTCAAGCTCAAGTGATAGTGATAGTGATGATGAGTTGGCTCAAATAAACAAGAACTTCAAGAAGCTCCTCAAATCCGTAAAGAAAAAAGGAAAATCAAAAGCGGATGAAAAGAAAGAAGAAAAATGGCCGCGGAAGAACAAGAAAATTGTGTGTTATGAATGCAACAAACCGGGTCATATAGCTATGGATTACCCATTGAAGAAAATGAAAGGCAAATCAAAGAAAAAGGCAATGAAAGCTACTTCAACTTGGAGTGATAGAGATTCTAGCTCATCCGAGGAGGAAGAGTTCCAAGCCCAAAAGAAAACAAATCTAGCATTCATGGCCATCGAGAATGACCTAGCACTTATGGCCATCGAGGATGAGGATCCCTTCTTTGAAAGCGAAAAAGAAGAAGAAGAAAAGGTACACAATTCTCAAAATTATAATGATTTACTTAATGCATTTAACGGATTGCAAGAATTGTGTGACGTGCTTAAAAAGAAATTAAAATTGATCAAAAATGAGCATGCTATACTTAAAAATGATCATGCAACTTGTATGGATAAAATTCATGTTTTAAATAATTATATTACTTGCTTAAAGGTCAAACATGAAAAAGAAATTGCATGTTTAAATGATGAAAATGCATGTTTAAAAATGAAAATGCTAGAACTTGAAAATGCCATATCGAATATTCCATCTAGCTCTAAAACATGCGATTGCGAATCAATTTTGAATGAAAATGTTTTATTACATACAAAAGTTATAGATTTGCAAAACATTGTTAGCAAATTCACATTGGGACATAAAAATTTTAATATGTTTATTGGATCCCAAAAATGTGCATTTAAAAGAGAAGGATTAAGATATAGGCCTTACGTTAAGAGGAAATTTTTGAGAAATTATTTTGTTAAGGCATCTGATTCTCATGCTAAAAATGCTATCAATGAAAATATCACATGTCATGCATGCAATGAAAAAGGACATAAAATTTTTGAATGCATGAACAAGAAGGTGATTAAAAATGCATGGATTCCTCAAGGAATTAAAATTAACCCCAATGGACCCAAGAAAGTTTGGGTACTAAAGTGTAATTGATAAATTTGTAGGGGGAGCTTTGGGAATGAATCTTAAAGAGAAATGCAAATTGATCCCAAAGGCTCAAAGAAATGAGGAATCGCAACGGTAATAGGTAAAATCCGTATTCACAGAAACATTGGTATCGTTTCCTCTAAATTATGTATGTATGCATATTTCAAATTGGTATAAATGTTTTGAAGCATACAAAATGATTAGGCAAGTATTCAAACTTCTATTGGTATCAATTGTTCATTTGATATCCTTTAATGCCATAATCATACATTTAAACCCCTTTTTCATATCAATTAAGTATCACATTGTATTTATTGAGTTAGATTACATATATGTGATTACTTGGTTGATTTGCATTGAAAATGATTTTGCCATGTAACATATTTTGAATAAAAATGAAATGCATGTATATTGACATAAGTTTCTTTTGGTATAATGAAAAGCATGGATTTTTGATTATTTATCTATTGGTATCATGAAATGCATTGATTTATTTTAATTGGTATCAAATTTAGGGAGAAATCATGCGTAAGATGATATTATATTTCAAATGGTATTCATTGGAATCTATCTTTTGAAAATTGCTCTATGAATGAATTTTACATCTTATGGCAAAAATGGGGAAATGCCAAATGTGCATATTTTTAAATTTTGGCATCATTATTTAATGCACATATGTAATTGGTATCTCATTTATATTTAAATTTTGCTTCTCCACCTTTTGATAATGTCAAAGGGAGAGAAATCATTAGAAATGATATTAAAACTTGTTTTACCCTCACCCTTGGATTAATGGGGAGTAAATGTACTAATGTGTTTTTCTAAGTCTTATAGAGCTATTTTGAAGACAATCACACATCGAGGGAGAGCTATTATTGAGGGGGAGCAAAATCGTCAACATTTGGACTCCTAGAAGCTCACAAGTTTTAAGGGGTTGCCATCATCAAAAAGGGGGAGATTGTTAGCGACACAGTCGCGTAATGGATTTTGATGATGCAATGAGAGTGAAGACTTTGACGTGATTTAACAGGACATTACAAAAAGATGATAATGAAGTCAAAATGTTGATGAAGAGCTAAAATGAGTTATAAGATGATCAAAAGAACAAAGAAGTAAGAGCCAAGCAAGATGAAGATCAAGATAATGATTAAGAGCTAAATTTAATTGTAAGTGAGTTTATTCAAATGATCTAAAGCTCTTAGAAATCATACATTTTGCATCACTTGCATTTAAAATGGCTTAGAATGCTAAAAGAATCATATGCACTTTATTTGCACCAAAATGAACTTCTTGCACAAGTGCATCGGTAAATGATCTTCCAAAAACTAGAAAACGGTTTAATTAAACATCAAATGATATACCAATAGATAGATATGTGTCTCTAGTTTTCTACGGTTCAAACGGAACACAATTCCGATATATAGAACTTTTGCTAGAGCCATTTTACTACAACATGTTCAGATGTGCGTTTTCTGCATACATGTCACATTAGCAAAAAATTCCATAAAATTCATCTTAATGTTTTTGAAGCTGAAATTTTTAAAAAGATATATATATGTGTCTAGTTTATGTAGAAATTTACGGATCATGATTTGGAATTTTCTAGAGCAAGTTATGGCCAAACTACCGAGTGCTGTCATGATGGACTGGTCATCAGAAACTTACTGAGACAGACATACCGGTCACCATACCGGTCTAGATAGGCATACCGGTTACATATCGGTCATCATACCGGTCAGAGCTAAATTTTTTCATACATTGTGAAACCGGGCCAAACCATACCGGTCTTCATATCGGTTAGCATACCGGCCTAACGTATACTTATTCAACGGTAATATAGCCATTAGTATCCGTTGGAAACCCAGACCGGCATACCGGTCTACATACCGGTGACCATACCGGTCGCAGCAGAAAGTTGGGACTGCTTTTCATTTTCTATATAAATGAACCTCAACTCATTTGCATTGGTTAGAGACATCATAATACATCTTCATACATTCTCTAAGGCAAAAATAAGAGTGTCTTAAACCTTCTTAATCTCAAACACTCTCAAGCTCACACACTCACCTTCATATCATTTAGTGAGCTTAGATCACTTGGGTTTGCAACTTACACAATCTTCATTATATTTGTGAGTGCCCAAGTATGTTTTAAAATCTTCTCTTACAAAAACACGTGTGGTTGTGAAATCTCATCCGTTGGGTAGTTGTAAAGGTTTGTGTGTAAGCCTACGAACAAAACTCAAAGTTGTAAAAGGTTCGGAGTGCACCTTTACGGAAAACTCTTGGTTGCGAGTGAACCACGAAAACTCGATTCTAGTGGAAATCTTCAAGCGAGGCTTGGGGGAGTGGACGTAGGCACGTTTGGCCGAACCACTATAAATCTCAGTGTCATATTCTCTTTCCCTATACTTTTCCATATTGCAAGTTTATTTATGTTTATGATTATTGAATAGAAAACTTGCATATAGGTTATTAATTGGAATAGAGAAAATTAGCCTAAGTGTCAATTTGGTAATAATAGCTAAAAATCGGTAAAGATTTATTAATTCCGCATTTATAGCAATAAACCAATTCACCCCCTGGGTATAGAGATTGATTTTCGTTATTGCTTGTAGGGAATTTCACAGCCTTTAACTACGCAACTCAGGTTGATTCTGACCGTCAGATTGAAACAAACGCATAGGATCAGCAACCCGTGTAGGGGAAGATCATGGTCATTGTAATCAAATGAAAGGCTCAGATTGAAGCCACGGTTTTGGTTGGGCACAATTGTCTTGATTTTTGGCACGCAAACCGTGGATACTTGACGCCTGGCATCTCGGGGAGACGAAACAAAAAGAAGACCTGAAAAATGTGACGGGCATTTAAGTGAGACAATTAAGCCTTCACACCTTCCTAGAGACGGTTTAAAAACCCTAGAAAAACTCTTTGGTGGGCAATGAAAGAGAGGTAATTATTACAAAAAATGAATATTTGGTGAGATGTGTGCCATCCTAACCTGAGGGACGTGGCAGTGTAGATAGTTGTGAGCTTTGACCTGCAGACATAGGCGTCGTCTTACCATCTTTGTATAGTTCTCGGCATCAACTCACTAGCTCGTTGATGCCGAGAACTATGGGATATATGTTGATGGTGGTTTTTCACCCCGACGGAGTTAGAATCTTGAGGAAGGGTAAATTGGGTATTGTACTTGACCAGGTGAATGAAGATGGCCCAAAGAGGTTGAAGTCAGATGAGGGACCCAAGCTCATTGTACGATAATCTTACCGATAGTAAAATTGGCTGATGAAGAGGAGTAGGAAAACTGACCTGACCTATAAAGGACTGGATTTGGCAATAAGGTAGTTTGTAGAAGCTGACTCAAGAGGGTCATGCCTACCGACTCGACCTAGTATAAGAAGTTGGAAGAGGTATAGCTAAACATCATTCACCTCGGCACATCGACCTGAGGATCAGAGCTGAGACATGATATTCTGCATTCGATAGCATATAATGTATGCCCCACATGAAAGTTTAAGCTTCAAGAAAAACTGATATGATGGGAGTATGTCAGCGACTTTCCTTGGGAATTGACTCTGACAGACGAAACAGTACAGAGGTGGTTGAGCGGCAGGTTGTCACGTTAACAGAATGTGTGGCAGTAGACAAAAGGTAGGAATGATAGGTTTCTGCTGACAGATGGTGGTTGAGTCAGAGACCAGAGCTACTATTTGCAAAGTGGTTGGGGAAAATGAGCATGGGCAATAATGACAAGGTGACGCGAGCTGACATCATGAGTTGGTAGAATAATAAGTTCGAAAGTCTATATAAAGGGGGTTGAAGCTATATATTCAAAGGTTAGCAATTTTGATATTTCATTACTTGTAAAGAGATATCGAAACGTTTAGTGAGAGAGAGAGAAAGTAGGTCGATTTTGACCTCGAACAAGTAATAAAATTCTCTCTTTACTCATGTGGACGTAGGTTGTAGCCACTCTCTGCCGAACCACATTAACCTCTTATTTTCTCTGTGATTTTCCTTCTGTTTGCTAAGTTTGCTTTGGTTCCCAACTAACCAACTAAATTCACTGCTTGGGGGAGGTTTGTTCAAGGGGTGGAATTTCCAAGGCACCATTGGAACGAAAAACAATCGACAACAGTTATATTATAGAAGAGTATTCCCATATAAGTTTTACTATGACAGAAAAGGTTCTCTGCGACATGTAAAAACTGGATCAGTTCTTTTATCATTCCCTCTGTTCTAAGTGCTTTAAGCGGAAGAGACCCTCAAAAGAGAATAAAAAATAGGAAGATGTTATTCCAAGACCCTCGGTAATGGATAAAATAGTCTAGTGACAAAACTCTATCATAAAATAAATGAAAACAAGGTCAGCCCATAGCCAAATTACTCCAGAAGTCTTTTGTCCGAAAGTAGTTTCTCGGAAATTATTCCCGTTTGGTGATTCAATAGAGGAAATCGTTTCTGCATAATACGAATATAAAAATAAGTAATGATTGAGCTAGTTGAGACTTGATGATGTTATATACGTCTCTGCTTGTTTTGGATTTCAATGATAAAAGGATTGTATGGATATGGTTGACCTCAACTTATATGATTTAACACGTCGACTTGCTTTAGTCGTAATATTTAGGTTGGCAGAGTTCATGGACATATAGAATCGTTCTATATGATAAGCGAATGTGAATCTAAAGAGTCACTATATCAAATATACTCTTTGATACGTTTTCCTTATAATTTTACTATGTTTTGGATGTGGTTTTTGATGCTTGTGATTATTGGATGAATTGGGGATTAATTGGAATGAGTTTAGGCAAGTTTTGGAAATGGGTATAACATGCTTACACGCCCCGAAAGTCAAACAGTGAGCATATTATAAATTATCTAAAGCTTTTGTTCATTGAAGTTGGAGATCACAGGGCCAAAGGCATAATTTTTTTGAAATTGTAACTCATTTTTTTCAGCTTTCGCTGCCCATCCATCCCTTATTCCTTCAGTTGTATCAAAGCATACCACAAGCATCTTACAACATATATAGAGTAACTCGAGAGAGAGAGAGCAATTGCACGTGTTTATGTTGAATCTGCAGAATTGCTCAACAATCTATTTAATATATAAAGCTGAGAAATAGTTTCCTTTTTAGGCTATCCCCATAACCGTCCTTAGTTTTGAGGTTATCCACATTAGCGTATAGGTTATTATTATTTAAAATGATTACTAATATTTAAAATAACTTATTAATGTTTAAGTCTTCATATTCTTTCATCTCTAATATTTTATTTTTCCGATTCCTCCAAATTTTTCATTTTACAATATTATTCATTATTGAAAATAAGTTAATTAAAGGTATATTCATTTCAAATGAGTTATTAATGTTTAACTTTTCACATTCTTTAACTTAGAACGTTTCATTTTATCAATTCTTCTAAACTCTTTGTTTTCATAGATTATTAATGATTGAAAGTTTGTTAATTAGATGTTTATTTATTTCAAATGAGTTATTAATTTTTAATAGTTATAAGTTATATTAAGTTAATTTTAAAAGTGTTCACAATCTATCCAAATCTATGCTTATACTAAGAGCTTCATTCTCCATCAATAAAAAGGTATAATAGGGTAGAATAAGTTAGAAAACATATTTGTTAATTTGAGAGAATTTTAAATAATTTGTATTGCTTGGACAACTATGGTTGAATGTACAATCATAATTAATTTTATTTTTTACATTTGGCATCTATCATATTTGTCATCCCCAAGGGACGTGACTTGGTGGTGTAGGGTTCAGGATCTCACCTTGAGGTCATGGGTTCGAATCCAGAGAATATGTTTCTTGTAAGAGTCTGGGATAGTCGGGAGTTTTACTTACTTCACTAAAGCCCAAAATGAATGGTTTGGAGTTTGGGTTTCCAACGATTTCAAAAAAATATATATATCATATTTATCTCTAATAAAATGACTCACGCATCTTACATGTTATCAGCTAGTATATATAAAAAATGTGCATTGTTGCGTGCTGGATAATTAAAAGTAGATGAGATTAGAAAATAAAATGAAACTAAACAAAGAGAATTTTCTTAGTCAAAGAGAATTTCAAACTTCAAATATTTCTTCTTAGTAAACCCAAGGCCCATTTAAGTATGTGTATCTGAAGCCCATGCCAAAAAGAAATTAATAAAAATATAAATAAATAATAAGCAAAAAACACTCACGGTCCAGTAAAGAGAGAATCTCTGAAACAAATAAAAATCGTTAGGGTTTAAGCCAATTCCTGAATCAAAAGCTCTAGGGTTTAAGTCATTTTACCAAAATGTCCTTCGTCCGCCTCCTCCTCCGAAACAGCCATCACCACAACAACAACCACAGACTCTCATCCTCTCTTCTCCACCACTTCGACAAGCTCGTCCTTAACCCCAATTCTCCTAAACCTAACCCTAACGCTAACCCCAATAATCCGAATTATCTCATTTCTACACGCGGCTACGCCTTCTCCTCCGCCGAAGAAGCTGCCGCCGAGCGCCGTCGCAGAAAACGCCGTCTTCGCATCGAGCCGCCACTCAACGCCATCCGCCACAACCCCACTCAATCCCCCGCGCGTGATCCAAACGCGCCTCGCCTCCCTGACACCACCTCCGCCCTCGTGGGCCCTCGTCTCAACCTCCACAATCGCGTTCAGTCCCTCATCCGTGCCGGCGATCTCGATGCCGCTTCCTACTTGGCCCGTCAAGCTGTGTTCTCCAAGATCCGCCCGACTGTGTTCACTTGTAATGCCATTATTGCTGCTATGTATCGGGCCAAACGGTATAATGATGCTGTTGCTTTGTTTAAGTATTTTTTCGAGCAATCTGATATTGTGCCTAATATTGTGTCTTACAATAATTTGATTAATACTTATTGTGATGAGGGGAAAGTGGATGAGGGGTTAAATGTTTTTAGAAAGATTATTGAAACAGCACCAATTGGTCCAAGTTCTAATACTTTTAGGCATTTGACAAAAGGCTTTGTTGATGCCGGTAGAATAGAGGAGGCTGTGCATTTATTGAGGGATATGTTGAGTAGACAGTTAGGAGCGGATTCGTTGGTTTATAATAACTTGATATCTGGGTTTCTGAATTTGGGGAACTTGGAGAAGGCAAATGAGTTGTTTGATGAGTTAAAAGAGAGGTGCTTGGTTTATGACGGTGTTGTAAACGCAACGTTTATGGAGTGGTGGTTTAATCAGGGGAAAGATAAGGAGGCGATGCAGTCGTACAAATCATTAATGGATAGGAATTTCAGGATGATTCCAGCTACCTGTAATGCACTTTTGGAGGTTTTGTTAAAGCATGGGAAGAAAGTGGAGGCACAAGCTTTGTTTGAGCAGATGTTGGATAATCATCAGCCGCCAAATATTCAAGCAGTGAATTCGGATACTTTTAATATCATGGTTAATGAGTGCTTTAATAATGGGAAGTTTTCAGAAGCTTATGATACATTTAAGAAGGCAGGGACGCATCCAAAATCCAAACCTTTTGCAATGGATGTCGCCGGGTTTAATAATATTATAGCAAGATATTGTGAGAATGGGATGTTGGAGGATGCAGAGAAGCTGTTTGGAGAGTTATCCACTAAGTCGTTGACGCCTGATGTGACGACTTTTAGGACATTGATTGATGCATATTTGAAGGTGGAGAGAATTGACGACGCTTTGCAGTTGTTTAACAGGATGGTGGAGTCTGGTCTGCGCGTTGTTGTGAGTTTTGGAACAAGGGTGTTTAGTGAGTTCATTAGCAAGGGTAAGGTTGCAGAGTGCGCGCCAATTTTAACAAAAATGGGAGAGAAAGACCCTAAACCAGACTTCTTGATTTATGATATTGTGGTTCGGGGGTTATGCAATGAAGGTTTACTTGACTTGAGCAGGGCTATAGTCGATGAAATGATAAGGTACCATGTTGGCATTAATCCTGCGCTGCTGGATTTTGTACGCGATGCTTTTGGGAAAGCTGGTCGAGATGAGGAAATTAAGAGAGTTTTGAATGTGGATAGGTGGGGATATGCTACATCTCTTCCTTACCCTCAAACGAGTGGACCACCTCGAATGACTGGACAGCAGGCATTTGTACCCCATCAAATGGCGGGACAGCAGCCTTTAGGATCTCACCATTTGGTAGGACAGCAACCTTTGGGATACGATAGAATGGCCGGCCAACAGCAGTTGGGATCAAATCAAATGGTCGGACAACATTCGTCAGGACATAATCTAATTGCAGGACAACAGCACTTTGGATCGAACCAAATGATGGGGCAGCAGTCTTTCGGGAGTAATCAAATGGCTGGACAAGAAAACTATGAATCGAATCAAATGATGGGGCAGCAGTCTTTCGGGAGTAATCAAAAGGCTGGACAAGAAAACTATGAATCGAATCAAATGACAGGGCAGCAGTCTTTCGGGAGTAATCAAATGGCTGGACAAGAAAACTATGAATCGAATCAAATGATGGGGCAGCAGTCTTTCGGGAGTAATCAAAAGGCTGGACAAGAAAACTATGAATCGAATCAAATGATGGGGCAGCAGTCTTTCGGGAGTAATCAAATGGCTGGACAAGAAAACTATGAATCGAATCAAATGATGGGGCAGCATTCTTTCGGGAGTAATCAAATGGCTGGACAAGAAAACTATGAATCGAATCAAATGATGGGGCAGCAGTCTTTCGGGAGTAATCAAATGGCTGGACAAGAAAACTATGAATCGAACCAAATGACCAGACAACAGTCGTTTGGACATAATCAAATGGCAGGAGAACAGCCATTTTCACCGTATCACAGGGTGGGTCAGCAGCCTCAAGGATCTCATCGAATCGGGGGACAGAAGTCTTTTGAATCCAATCAAATGGGAGGACAGCAGCCTTGTGGATACAATAGAACCACCGGACAGCAGCACTTTGGATCGAACCAAATGACGGGGCAGCAGTCTTTCGGGGGTAATCAAATGGCTGGACAAGAAAACTATGAATCCAACCAAATGACGAGACAACAGTCGTTTGGACCTAATCAAATGGCAGGAGAACAGCCATTTTCACCTTATCAAAGGGTGGGTCAGCAGCCTCAAGGATCTTATCGAATTGGGGGACAACAGTCTTTTGAATCCAATCAAATGGGAGAACAGAAGCCTTTTGGATACAATAGAACCACCGGACAGCAGCACTTTGGATGGCAGCAAACAACAGGGCAGGAACCAAATACAATGGTTCAATGGACCGGACAATCACAATCAGCACCCTCGCAAATGGCGGCAGTTCAGCAACAATCTTGGCAACCTCAAACATCAGGACAGCAGCAGTCATGGTCTCAAACGGCTGAGCAGCCACCAGCAGCACCGAATCCATCAGGACCCCCTGAATGTCAGGAAAATTACCAACAAGAAACTGCAGGGTTTGTGTTGAAAAAACCTTTATATTGGCCCGGTCCCAATAGGGTATGATTTATATTGGCCAAGAACTTTGCTACATCATTGTTATATGTTGACTGTCAGGTTTTGCAGCAGTCCTAATGTGGCAAAATTTGCTCAAGTATAATATTGAGGTAGCTTTTGCTATGAAATTTTCTCCTCATGTAGACGAGATGCATCTCCATGAACTGATGGATTTATTATTTTTCTGTTTCGGACCTCACATATTTATTACAGAATTCTTGTTTGATAAAAAATTTCTTACATAATTAACTTGTGAGTTGTGACTACAAATGTATTTGCAAAATCAGCATGAAAGTTAAACGTTTTTTATTTATAGGCATCTGTTAAATTTCGTCCCAATATATTATGATTCTTATAGTGAAATAGCGTAGCTATACATGTGGAAGTATATT